>WYDI02016689.1:0-15697 GCA_009867235.2 Psittacus erithacus
ATGTATTAAAAATAGATACTATTTTTATATTTATATATTAATATATATCATTTTATGCTCATTTTATTTTAATCTTAACTATTATTAATTTGCTTGTTAAGAGCCTTCTGCTAAGGCTGACCACTTGTACTTCATAATAAAGAGAACACCAAAAGTCTTACTTGGCACTGAAGAGCTGTCATGGACACAAATACTCTATGCATGGATATTAAAGACAATTCCCATCAGGCTAAAAGATAGCACATGATAGTCCTACCAGACTGTAGTGTGAGTCTTATCAGACTATATATCTAGAATACAGAGAGATAATGGCTGGCCTTGGGTGTGTCATCTAAACTGAAGGTTCAGGGATGATGTCAAATCATCAAAGTTGTAAGGACAACATTGCTCATTACAAATTATCCTCCAGAGAGCAAGCAATTATGTCCTGCCTAGCACTAGGCTATTACTAAATGTGCTGTATTAACATAACAATCTTTAAATAGAGCTTTGAGTCTAAATTATCCTAACACACAGTATCTTCAAGTGTTGCACTGACACCTTATTTCAATAGTCTGCATGTCCTAGGTCATTCTTAAAACTGGCCCAGTTAAGAAAGGCCCTTTCTGCACAGCATCCAAGAGCATGAGGAGGGTCTAAGCAATGCACTAAAGCTGTTAGTATGAAGGAGCAGTTGTTACAGCATGACAACAAATTTTATTGCCTTTCCTGCCATAGGAAAGATAGAAACCACTCCATATGATTGGATCTGACCTGCACTTTGTGAGGAACAGAAATGGTGAGTTCTACTGCTCCACAACCTTAATCTGCCTTCACAGAAACATGTACTGAAATGAAAAAAACCCAGTGCTTATTAAACAGTGGTCCTCTTTAGTAGACCCAACATCACATAGAAGACACACTTATACCTACATTCTTTTCTTTTAGCCTAGAATCTCTCTGCTTTCTTTTTTATTCAGTATTCTAGAGTACTCAGTAACATGCTTCATATATTTCAGGAGACAAATTCCTCCCCCAAAGACCTGCAGCACATACTGGAACTCTGCATGGGAGTAAAGCCTGAAAATAGACCATCTTTCTGCACTTCAAAGGCCCTAGAATAGTCTGGCAGATAAGTGACATTAAAGAACACAAAATGAAGATTCAAAAGCAAGCAATGAGTTATGGAAAATAGATCTTGATCTTGCAGTCAAACAAATGGACATTGTGTAGATCGGTTTTAGAAATGAGACACGAGACTTGTTGTAGAGTTTCTTAACAGTCTTTTTTATTACTAAAAACTGTCTTTAAATCTGCCCTGTGATTTTTATATGATGAATCTTTTCCTTTTTATCCCTGTAACTTCTGCACCCGTTATCTAGCTGGATTTTTTGTTCTATAACCTTCTCTTTTCATTTTCTAAATAAAAAGATCATTTTATAGTCAGTAAATTGAACACATGGCTTTCAATGTACTTGGAAAGGTACACTTTTCTCCAAGAAAAAGAAATATGGTTTCCAGATAAAACATCAGAATGAAATAAACATGGAAACAATGTGCCTTTGGGGAATAAGAAAACACTCCATGGCTGATTGTGTTTGCCAGAATGTTGAACATGGACTCATCAGATTGATTAAGTCTGTCATAACAACAAATCATTAAGCTATAGAAGAGAAAATTCAATATAGTTTCTAAAGACAGAAGTCTATTTTTAAACAATCAAAATAGTATTGCTTTTAGAAAATCCCCATTGCTTTACTGTGCTAGTATTTTGAGCAGGACTTTGATGTCAAAGATGCTGCAGCGATACAAGCAGAGACATTGCAGCATTAATTTTTCTTTTTTATTATATATCTCTGTAGGCCTGTGTCAGTAAAGACTACATGCCAGGTAAAGGAGTAACCACTGCCATGCAGCACAACAGGGAATGGAAACAGCTGTGAGGTAAACCACCAACATGGATTCTGTATGGAGAGGAAAACTGCTGTTGAAAAGCAATACTGTTAAATGGGGGTTTCCACAAAAACTTCTCTGTTCTGTGAAAAACTGATCTAGAGTGGGAGAGAATTCCAGAGTCAGCCTAAAGTGAGGCAGTAAAAAGGTGAAGCAAGTTAGGGAGCTGGAAGGAATCCCAGACAGTCAGATGCCTGTGCAAAGACCTCACTCTTGCATACACTTTGTAGCCATGCAGCTCTTCAAGAGTGTCGTGGTTTAAGCTCAGAGCTACAAATTCTTGGAGTCAGAGCTCAAACTCTCCTGACATCACACTTCCTGTGCAGTGTAACTGCACATTTTGCACACAAAACATCAAAGTAACCACCACTGACTTCATGACTCCAGGGGCAGTCACCCAGAAGATTTCTTCAGCTGTCAGATGTAGCCACTGCCCTGTGAACACATCCAAGTATGCTTCTCCTTAAGTGATCGATCACAGCAGGGCTGAAGGAAGAGATTGCTTCTTTTCTTTCTCACAGCAAATCACTTTTCTCATTTTTTGTGTATCCAGTGGCTGAGGCGAAACATGTTTTCCTGCAGATAGGAGCTCAGCTCGTGAGTGCTATGGACATGCTTTTATTGATAAAAGACTCACTGCTCACTAAAAATATCCAGCTTTTGAAGTAGAAATGATCCTTCTTCAGCATCTCTGGACTTCAGAGAAACTCAGAAGCCAGTATGATTTGCTATGACCCACCCCCTCAGTCTGCCCCAGTATGAAATTATCTTAAAGGAGAAAAAGTAAAATGAAAGTACTGAAGATGTTTCTCCAACATTTCCACTTCCCTGAGGAAGATTCTAAGACAAAACCAGGTAGCATTGGCAGGACCACTGCAGACTTTCAAACAGGTAAGACTTAACATGCAATTATTAATTGCTTCTCATCATGAGGGGCATAGAAAAAATACACACTGGTTTGTTTACACTGGTATTTCATAGAATCATGGAATGCTTTGGGTTGGAAGAGACCTTAAAGATCACCCAGTTCCAAGCCCCCTGCCATGGGCAGGGACACCTTCCACTAGACCAGGTTGCTCAAAGCCCCATTCAAACTGGCCTTGAACGCTGCCAGGGATGGGGCAGCCACAGCTTCTCTAGGCAACTTGTGCCAGTGCCTCACCATCCTCACAGTAAAGAATTTCTTCCTAATACCTAATCTAAATTTACCCTCTTTCAGCTTAAAACCATTACCTCTTGTCCTGTCACTAAATGCCCTTGTAAAAAGTCCCTCTCCAGATTTCTTGTAGGCCCTTTTAGGTACTGGAAGCTGCTCTAAAGTCTCCCCAGAGTCTTGTCTTCCCCAGGCTGAACAAGTCCGACTCTCTCAGCCTGTCTGCATAGGAGAGGTGCTCCAGCTCTCTGATCATGTTTGTGGCCTCCTCTGGACTTGCTCCAACATGTCCACGTCCCTCTTCTGCTGGGGGCCCCAGAGCTGAATGCAGTACTGCAGGTGGGGTGTCACAAGAGTGGAGTAGAGGGGGAGAATCAGCTTCCTTGACCTGCTGTTCACAGAACAGTACCATAGAAAAGAGAAGGAAACACATACTGTTATAGAGGAAAAAACATCTCAAAAGCCATGTATATAGAGATTCTCTTTTGCCTGACACAGTCTGAAGCTTGCAGTTCATGAGCTGGTCTTTAACCTGCACTCTCTGCAAGTTCATGATTTCACTGGTGTGAAAAACTGGGCTGCATGAATCACAGTTCCTATTGTAGAAGAGCTAAAATTAAGATTTTTTCCATGTGAAGCCAAGATCAAAAACTGTCCTCAGCTTTAGTGTCTCTCCGGTCCTTTACCCAGTCAACAAAACATTTTTAAGCTTCAAAGACTACTTTTTGAATCAGTAATAACAACGGAGCTCAGCTGAACCTCTTTGTGTTTTTCTCTTCATATTTCTCTCTAATCTTTCAAATTTATTATTTTCAACCAGTTTTACATCTGATTATTGCTCTTCTTCTTGGCTAGATGTTAAGGACTACTGATACCTAAGGCTGGTATTCCTATCCTCAGACCCTGAGGGGGCTAAATGCATGACTCACAATGTTCCATCTAACAGGCGCTCTGTTCAAAATGTCCAAACTTGGACTGAGATAAACTGAAATGAAAAAACTCAGGCTGAACCATACACATAGCCTTAAATAGCTGAAAATACACAGTGAGCTTGGAAAGTGCAAAACATTTAATTTTTAAGATCTCTTCCATGCTTCCATCAGAAACATATGGAGCTTCCATTTCCTTATATGATAGACCTACACTATCCCATACTGTAATCCACACTAGAAAATAGTGGCCAAATACATGCAGTAATTAAAAAAAAATTGTATATGTGCGTATTAGCTCTACAGTATGCATTTTTTTTTTCAGAGCTTACACAATTAAGACTGACAGCAAAGCTCATTGAAATGTATTTAGTCATTTGTATCCATCTGTTTAATTACTGGCTACTTCCCAGGTACTCATTTGTATTTACAATTACAATGCAGATTTACTAATAACTGTCAAGAAAACAAGATTGTTGGTGAAACGGCATCATGTGCTGGGATGTCCCTTGATGATGGCACTTCAGAAAAGATGGAGATCCCCTTCTAGTCTGAAGAATTTCTGCTGTTATTTTCAGACATTCAAGCACACTACAGCTTTCCAATTTCAGTGTATGTCAAATGCTCAGCACCTACACAAATTGGACTGCATTATCAGGGATGACATAATGTCGATAATTCATCCAATACCAGGTGCTCCATCTCTGTGTAGAAAGGAAAAACAAGAAACTGGAAGAAAAATTTACTACCTCTAATATCTCTCTAGTCAAGTTGCTGTACAGAAACCAGCAGCCATTGAAAATGCAGCCTCACCTATAATCTTGCTCCTTTTATACCTTATAACCATCTCAGGGGTGACACGATGAGTGTTTGCTTCATGGGCCAGGCAGTGGGTGCTCAAGCTGTAAGAACATGACTCATGCCACTCTTGGGGCAAGCCCACAACGGTTGTTGATCAAACTTCCAATAGCAGCAACCCTACAAGGCTGTTAAACATTTAATAGCCATTCTGAGGATTATGAGGTATAATTTTGTTACTCATATGTGCACAGGATTTTCAGCTATGGTTTAGACAGTCTTGTCCCCAACAACTGTTGTATTGCATAAGGATTCTTTTTGCAGTATCAGTACATTCTGTCCCATACAGTTGAAGTTTTGTAAAGCATAGATTAAATAAATATTACGTTCAAATATACATATAGTTTGTATATTAACGTTATAAGGTTTATCAAAGCAGAATTAAAATTGAGCTTTGAAAACTAACTCTAAACTTTCTCATTTTCAAAAGCTGGGGCTTGTTTTGTTTTGTTTGTTTTTAAAGATACTGCATTTTTTATCACTGTTGGATTTGTTTGTGGGGCTGTATTTTCTTTTTAAGCAAAGAAATAAAATATGAGGAAACCCTTGGTATTGTTGTAGGTTCCCTGATACATACAGATGTTATTTTGTATAACATGAAGTCCCTATGGCTTCCTCTCTCTTTTTTTTTTTTGTTTTTTTGACTAAAGGTATCAGAACTCGAGCTGGGCAGGAACTTCCCCACAGAAAGTACATTGCTGAAAAATTCTCATTAAAAGCAATACTGAGAAGTCATTTCTTAAACATCTAAGTTTTGTACACTCCGGTATGAGACATTCACCTCTCTAACCTTTACAGTCAATAAGGAGATACAGAAGATCAAGGAAGTGATTCACCTACTTCTAGCACAGCCCCTTCCAGACAGGAATTCAGCTCACCCCAGTCAGACACCTGTCTCAGAACAAGACAAACCATCTTCAGGAACATCTGTTTCTCTCCACTGGTTACTAAGGGTAGGCAGGGCACTGGCTCATAGCTCAAGCTTTTTAGCCTGCAACAGACATTCCATCTAAAGTGTTTGTTGAAACAGTTGTTAAGGTTGACTTTGCAGGTTCTGCCATTCACTGCCTGCCATGGACTGCATGTACCATGTTGCCTAACACCATGGGCTGCCCAGACTCTGCAGCCTGGGGAGCCAACTTCCAAGAGCTGAGTTTCAGAAACGTTATTGAAATGGCCATTTCCCACAAAGTTATATATCATAGAACCATAGAGTGGTTTGGGTTCAAAGGGACCTTAAAGCTCATCCAGTTCCACCCCTTGCCACAGGCAGAGGCACCTTCCTAGACCAGGTTTCTCCAAGCCCCATCAAACTTGGCCTTGAACACTGTCAGGGAGGGGGCAGCCACAGCTTCTCTGGGCAACCTGTGCCAGTGTCTCACCACTCTCATAGTGAAGAATTTATTTCTAATATCTCCCCTCTTTCAGTTTAAAGCCATTCCCTCTTTGTTCTATCAGTACATGTTCTTGTAAAAAGGGCATGCAGTGTATAAATATATATTTTTTCCTTAAAAGCATGAAGACATCTGAAGCACTGAGGTTTCTTATGAATCAGAAATTCTCAAACTCAACAACTCCAACTGGAACCCAGTTTATTTCTGAACTTTGGTATTTGAAGATGAGGCATGAGAAAAACAGAGCTATTTTAACACCTGGTTTCAATCCAGTTAATAACTTTGCACCTGATACATTCTCCTCCATTAAGTCAAATTTATGCTAATACTGTCCTGATTAGCAAATACTATTTAAAGCTGGTTTATGGGATGATTTCTGAGTAAGGTAAGTGTCTATAGATTCAGTGAATTTCAGCTAGGGAGCTTATATCCAGTGAATTTTAGGTATCAGATTATAAGACAACATGGATTTCACAAGTTATCTATACGTATCACTGCAAACAGTTGAATAGCCTACAGGATGACAAGTAGTGACAGCTTAGAAAGAGGTCTTTTTCATGCTGGGTAAATCTGCTTTTGCTGAACACAACACAGTCTCTACCATTGGAAACTGCAGAAGTCCTGTATTTAAGTTACTCTACGGAAAGTTCAGTTAGCCATGTGAAACTCGCTCAATTCTGAAGATAGGTCTTGATACACAAGTATGTACTTAAGCAGTTCCAAAACCGGATTGCACAGGCTATGCTCTGCGGGGTTTAATGAAAGGTGAAGCAAAGGGCACTGAGCTGACAGGCTCAGCACCAAAACCGTGCATCTTCTTCAGAAAGAGCCTTAGGTGGTGACATCTCTGGCCTCTACACTGTGTGTCACAGCATGGTGTGGGCAGACGTTAACTCATTTGATAAATCATATTGTATCGTGAAAGACATCTTTTCTTCCTTTTTTTGCTTCTGGCAATAACTTCACATCTACAACACTGCTTCTCTTCAGCATCTAGAAAAAGCAGCAAAGGCACACAAGGCGTACATTTTTGTCCTCCTTAGATTCATTTCAGCTCTCAGGGAAATACCCAGTAATGCATTTACAACATCCTGTTTTCAAAGCACTATCTATTAAAATATTAATAACCTGTGCATATCAGCTCCATAGTGAAGCAGGTGATTCCATATCTCTACTACTTTAGAGAAGCATGGATAAATACTTTGAAGGAAAGGATAAGTTTCAGCATTGAACACAAGCAGCACATCTTCCTGCTCAGTGGAAGAGGACATCCCACATTAATCCACCCAAGCATGCACACAAAGTGGGAGTTAGACCCAGCAATGTGCAATCAGGTCACCCAGTTTAAAGGCACTAAGGGCCAAAGCACACACCAAACAGTACACTTACTCTGCACTTGGGTAGGTTTTTCCAAGCAAGGGAACTGGATCAATAGCTACTTTTCATGGCAAGTACCGCTGTATTCTTTTTAGAATCAGAGAGACTACGTGTAATTTAGAGGCCAAATCTGTCACAACATACAAAAGCAGATACTATTTTCTTTCAAAATGGCAGTGCTGCTGCTTACCTAGTGGATGAGAGGCAAGACTATCTCCTTTTCTCTCTCAAAGAATTCTTATCCACAGCACCTGACTTTCTGAAAACCATTTTGTTCCTCAGAGCGCCCAGATGATGCCGAGGATTAGAGGTATTCACTGCCTTTCTAGCTGAAGCTGGTTTTCTCTACAGAAGACCCAATTAATTAAAGACACTTCAGGCTAGAAGACTATTGTATGCTTGTTGGTAACGTATTCAACTAGAAGTCAGTCCTGTTCAATGTCGTGTTTAAGCAGCTGGCACTACAGCACCCCAATAACTGAGTCCCCAGTCAAGTATGGCTAATATCAGGCTGAATTAATGCTTGTTTTATGCTCCTTCTGGTGCAGTAAGTCCTTGGATTCAAGCACTGTGGTAAGACAAATAGAGCTCAACCTCATTTTGCCATTCTGTATTTTTAGTTCTAACCCCTAATGCCTGCCTCCAAGTAGGATGCTAAGCCATCTCTTGGACTTAAGCATCAATACCACATCCTCATTTTGCAACCTCATGCCCAATAGCTCAAGGGCCAGGACATCCTGCCAGCCTATGGGCAGGTCTTAACTCTCTGAGGGAGATCTAAACATATTCTCCCATGTTAGGTGCTAGCTTAAGTACTCATTAACTTGATGTGCAGTATTGTTGGTTCTTTCTGTTGTAACTCTTCCAAACTTATGCGATAATTAGTTCACCACTGGATCTGAGAAAAAGAAAGATTCAGAGAATGATTCAGTAATTTAATGGTTGAGAGAGAAAAGACCTGAATTTCCATCTGCCTCACTTAAGTATTTTATGGGCTATATATAGGCTTCAGCTCTTTCCAGAAGGGTTGCATTAGAGAGAAAAAATAAAGCAAGCTAAAATTGAGCTAACAAAAAGGATGTTATTTGTGAACAGACTCAACAAAGTACCCAGCAGAGGAAAAGGGACCTGATATAATATTACAGAATCATAGAAGGGTTTGGGTTGGAAGGGACCTTCAAACATCACATAGTCCAACCCCCTGCCATGGGCAGGGACATCTGGCAGGGGGGCTGGAACTAGATGGTTTTAAGGTCCTTTCCAACCCAAACCATTCTGTGATTCTATGTCAGGTTGCTCAGAACCACATCCAGCCAGGCCTTGAATGTCTCCAGGGATGGCACATCTATGGGGAAAGGGACACTACAGACATGTTACTTAAAAGGGGGAAAGTGTACATGTGTGCAGCCTTGGTCATGGAAAGTCAGCCTGAGCTACACCTTCTGCAGGTACTTTGGGTCCAACCAACAGAGTAGCATTTCCCCACCTCAGCGCTGTAAGGTCTCTGCTGCCCATAATGCTGTTTTACAGACAGAAACGCATACTGTTGGAAAGGGCAAATTAATGCTTGATGACAGTGCCCCTCAAGAGTTTTCCTTGCCCCAGCACTGGCTTGAAGAAAGACACCTGCCCTAAGGACAGAGGATGACAGAACACCACCGGGCCTGGCAGACCACTGGGCTGGGTGTTTTGGGGTACTTATCACCCATGGGTTGCACCTGGTGAGGCACAGACTACCGGATACCGCATAGGGCATCCAAGGATAAAATAACTGCAGATCCACCTCTCCACAGGCACAGCTCTGAGTGCAGGCAGAACACACCGTGTGCTACCGCCGTCACGTTCTGTGGGGCCCGACCCGGGCAGGGCTTCCCGACTGGGGTTTCCCAGCGGGGCGAGGCGACGACAGGCGCGTTAGAGACCGGCAGCGCCCGACAGCCCTCACAGCGAGCACCGGGGATGCCAGAAGAGCCGGGACAAGGTACAGGGGCAGGAACAGCGCGGCTGCCAGGAGAGGTACCTACGGGTGCTGCCCTCAGCTCCGGGTCCTTCGGCCCGGCCGCCTCACGGGCCAGCCCGGCAGCGGAGCGGGGTGGGGCGGAGCACACCGCCCCTCAGGCCATCCCGCCCTCGCCCGTACAGGTGCGACGGCTGGCTCTACCTGCGGGGCGGGGTCGTCCGCCGGCGTAGGGATATCACCACCTGCGATAACGAGGTGACAGTTACTGCCGTGCTCTGCGGTGCCGAAGCCAAGCCAGCACTGAGCCGCATCGCCGCCGCCCTTTGGGAAGCCCCGCGAGGAACGGCGGCGTGCCTGCGAGGCACTAGGACCCGGAGGACTATTTTTTCACACCATTCCCTCCTTCTTCACTCCCGGCGCAGGGCTGCTCTGTGTGTGTGTGTGTGTGTGTGTGTGTGTGTGTGTGAGCGTGTGTGAGCGGGCGGGAGAGAAAGGGGAAGCGGTCGGGGAGGGAGGCGGATGCGTCTGCAGCTGTAAGTAGTTCCGGTTGAGGAAGTCATCGGTCGTGGCAGCCGGGTTCCCGTGGCTGCGGCAGGGCCGCAGCGTCGCGTCCCGAGGGGTGCCGAGCCCGGCCTCGGTACAGCCCCGCCGACCGCCGCCATGGCCACCCGCTCCTGCCGGGAGAAGGCGCAGAAGCAGAACGAGCAGCACCAGGCCATCCTAGCCAAGCTGCTGCGGGAGGAGGACAACAAGTACTGCGCGGACTGCGAGGCCAAGGGTACGGTGGGGCGGGCGGGCAGGCGCAGGTGTGTGCCGGGATGGGGTGGGAGGCCGGCAGCGAGGCCCGGGTAGCGCTGACACCACCCCACCCTGCTCCACGTCCGCTGGGGCGGCAGGGCGCTGCCGGCAGCCGGCCTTCTCCCGGCGCGGTGGGAGGCAGATAACCTCCGATGTCGTTGTGAAGCGTTTTCCGCCCCTCCATCAGCTGAGCGGTGGCAGCTGCGTTACCCCAGAGCGAGGATCCCAGGCTGAGGCTGTGGGCAGCGGCTGGCCCAGCCCTTTCCTGAAGTTTCAGTGCCGCGTCGTCTTCCTGCGCCGGCAGGTATCGATCAAGAGCGGCTGTCAGCGCACCTTCGGGAAGTTGCTGGCTGAGAGTCGGGATAGGTGCCAGATGAGCCGAGTATTGAGCGTCCAAACCATGCCCTTGAATATCGACTCAGTCATGTTAATGCCAGGCTCTTTGAGTCTGGGTGTCTGTGTCTGGCTAAATATGGCACAGGTTTAGCTTTGGTGATGAATGAAAATTCTAAAGACTTGCATTACTGACAAATCGCTAGTCTAATAGTTTTATTCTCCAGCAAAGTAGGTACTTATTTACGTTTGTATCTACCTTGGGTTCTGTGGCCTTGAAATGGAAGAATGTACACATCTCTCACCTGGAGTTGATTCATTAAGGCGCTACCCTAAATAAGATGATTGCATAGTAAATTATTGTTTTAAGTATAATACCTCCTGAATAACAACGAGGTGGTTGAACTGTATGGTTATGTCCAGAATTGTCTTCTTTGATCCTTTTTCACCTCAGCTGGAGGTTAGGTACAGCAAGGCAGTTTGAGCAACCAGAACTGGCCTTATTTTTGTAATTTCCCTTTTTTTTCCCCTCACTGTTTTCCACCATGGATGTAAATCATGTAGTGCCTTGCACAATGCTGTTGTTTGATACATCAGAAATAAGACTTTATTTTCGTAGTATGAAACCCAAAGTAGTATGTAATATGGATTGCACCAAAGATGATAGGTCTTTATATTTTGCAGGTAACTTTTGTTAACAATTTTATGGCGCAGCTATTCTTGCCCCCAGGCTTGCAGTTCTGCGTAAAAAAACTTGTCGTCACCAGTCATTTTCTGGAATAATCATGCTTGTATGTTTTGTGCATTATTGGTACTTGAGATTTCTATGCTGAATGCTGCTCTGAGTGGCTTGCTGATGGAATTCCATATGTGTGTTGTTCCTTACCATATGCCTCAGAGCTGGGGTTTCTCTGGGCTGTTCCAGAGCCTGGAATTCTCCGACTGATTTTTGTTGTGTCTTCCGAGTTCTCTCTTCCTAACCATCACCTGGTCAAAGGATCGTTTGTATGTCTCTGTAATCTTTGGTATCTTTTGCTACTTCAGCAGTGCTGACACTGCCGCCTTCCTTCTTCTTGTGTTAATGAGTCTCTTTATCCACTGTTCTGATCTTCTTGATGCTCTCATGTCACAAGAGCATTCTTTCGTAAGTTCAAGCTTTGATGTATCTTGAGTTTATTTTTTGTCTGATCAGGTTCTGGAGGAGGTACCCATCTCATGACCAGGCTGCCTTCTGCTAGTACCTGTAACTCAGTTTCCACCTTTCTAAAATCAACAGCACTTCTGAAAACTTCTGTTTTTTCTTCTGCTCAACCCCACTTCACTCTTCCTGTGTCTCTATATGCCAGAGGCATGGTTTGCTTTCGCCCTGTCCTTCCGGAAAGCTGACATGAAAATACTGTGTGATGCAATGTAAGCTTTCAATATGGAGCGAATTGGTTTTCTTATTATTTTTCTTCTGTCAAATTTAACTTCCACTTACCGTCTGGCAATTCTAATTTTAAGTCTTTTATCATATTAGCTTCATAGGGCCATCTGCCTTTGCCTGTGCTGCTGTAGTTAAGTGTATGGTTTTCTTACAGTTGGAGGGTAGAGTGTGGAATGAGAAACCTATTTTAGCTTCAGCTGTTCTAAAGACACTTGACTTTGACTGAGAGATGATCTTATATGGACAATCCATGTAAGTTTATTTCCTTAAGCTTAGGAAACTTCCTTGTAGGAATGAGAGTTGTGTGAACAATGTTGAGATGCCTGTTCCGTACCTTGAAATCTAGGTTTCTTTATACTTCCAGAAGACATGTGACACAGAAGAAAAAACTTGATCAGTTTGGCTGAAAATCAGGCTTGCCATGCCATGAACACATAATGCCACTGTTGAGCTCTTCCTTATTGAAACTTCTTCACTTTTCCTCCTCTTTTGGTCAAGAAGGATGCTTCTTTCAGTTGCAGCCAGCTGTTTTATCCTAATGTTTCACACTTAATCTATGCTGGCTGAGTGCTCCTGACTTACTGGTGTCTGGCAAAGCTATAGTTTTGCTAGTCCTGGTATGCAGTGGTGTCTGAGGCAGCAGTTTTTAACATGGCTCTATTAGCTAACCAGGCTGTGTCAGCTGTTTGCATGGCTCTCCTCAGACTGTGGCAGTGTCCTTCACCTCTTGCATCACTAACAACATCCCTTTCATCTCTGGTCATGTTTGTTATTAGTCTGGAGTTCACTGAGTGCCACTAGAGATTCTCTTCAGCCATGAGCATAAAACTATTTGTGACAGAATATCTTGGACTTCTCTGGTATCAGTCCTAAGCTGGAACATATGTTTTTCCTTTTGTTAATCTAGTTGGGTTTTTTTTCTTTGAAATTATGTCTGCTTCAGTTTTTCTTACTTTCCTCTCTTGTGTGAGCTTTGCGTCTTTGTCATTCTCTTCTCGTGCTCAGTGGGAACCCCTGAGTTCTGTGTTTTGTTTTTTGTTTTGTGTTTTTTTTTTTTTTTTGTTTGTTTGTTTTTTCTCTTCTGGTTCACCTGATTTTTGAGTAGCACTGTCTTTGTGATTAACTCTGGTTGTGTTAACTGAGTTGCAGTTGTATTATTCTAGCAATACTTAAACCCCTTGTTTTCAGTATGGTCATTCAGCTAGGTGGCAGTTCAGCATGGGTTCTTAACCAAAGCTGAGAGACTGTCGTCACTAATTCCTTCCTCTCGCTGTACGTGGTATAGCCTCTGTTAAACCTTAGATATTAAGTTTACCCTAAGCTTCTGTTCAGATAGTTACATCCAAGGGATGCTGAAATTTTGCAGACTGTACTGGTATATCTGTTTTAATTGTGTTTTGGTTTTTTTTTTGTTTGTTTGTTTTGTTGTTTGGTTTTTTTTGTTTTTTTATTTTTGGGTTTTGTTTTGTTTTATTTTTGTTTTTTTTTGAGGCTTTAGGAATACTTAGGTAGCCAGATAGCACTTAAAATCTTATAAATATCCTTTGGCCCTAAAAAATTTAATGTGGTCTTATTTGCATGTTTGTCATTCATTGCTTTCACTTTATCTACTGTAATGCCACTGTTGAACTCTTCCTTCATATCATTAAGGCTTCTCTATTGGCTTTTTACTTCTAGCATCAAAAAGATAATCTGAATTTACTTCTGTCCTATTGCTCTTTCACTCTTAAATTAGTGAGTTAGCTCTCCTTGCTCTTAGTGTGAGACCATCACCAGCACTGCTTGTGAGGCAGTTTCAAGCATGCATCTTTTCTGTATTATCACATGCTTGCTCTGTGTAAGTATTAAAAAAACTTCCTCTTAGTCTTCCTCAGAATAATCCTGCTGTTGTTAATAAGGTTCTTGTATCAAGAACAAACCCATCCTTTGTTTTCTGCCTACTTTTTTCAAGTATGAAGTATGCAAATGCATTAGACAGCTTTGTTTTGCAAGTCTTGTAGAAGGTGGAGAATACAGCTGAGGACACATCTGCCAGAGTAAGCACTAAGTAATAACTAGGATTGCTGACTATGGCCGCAGTTTCTGGAAATGCTTTTTATTCTGTATTTGCCTTTTTAACTGTTAAAATAAAATAGCTGCTATGGATCTGACTGTCCCTGCTAAAATTTGTTGGAAGCTACCTGCTGTAAGGCCATATTGTAGTTGCCATATGTCACCTTCAAACTATAAGTCTTTTAACAGCTGCCAGAAAGACTGGATGACACCTCTGTGGGGAAGAAGCCTGAAAAATCAAAGGTCCTGGAAGAGTCTGTGCAATCACAGATTTTTGGAAGAGTGAGGAGGCTGGGATGTCATTTGACAAGGCAATGTTTGTGTACCAACTCTTCTTTACATCCCTATCTGAAAGCAATCTATGTAAGGCAGTAGATGTCTTCCCAATGTTGTACTACCGGAAAGTAGTTATACTACTGTTCCTAATACTTGTAGGAAGTAGTAAGGCATGTTGGCAGTAATGCAAGTCTTCCTGAATTTTTGGAAGAGATAAGCAACTGAAATACTTTTTGTGTTCCTTTTGTGTGTATAATTAGGTAAAACTAGCAGGAATTGGAAAGATCTAGGAGAAAGAAATAGCTATAGATCTGTCTTGTGTGTAGATCATGCTGAAAGCTGTTGTAAAGCATGTGACTTTTTTTTTTTCCCCTCTTTCACTGTAGAGAGGTATTAAATGCATTTTTATTATTATAGCAGTTCTGGTATTTGAATCTTTTAAAGCAAGAGCACCTCTTAGAGATCTGTCAAATGGAGCCAGATGAAAAACCTGTCAACTTCAACTGGCAGCCCTTTACTGTAGGAGCTGTAATTTGCTATTTCCATGTACTTAGTCCCTAGTTATAACATGCTAAGAAGTCTCCTAGACTTGTGTTACTGCTTGGCAGCAAGGCTGGTATTATTTGAGCACTGATATTAAACAATGCTGAATCAAGTACTTGGAAGTTGAAGCGTGTTATGAATCACAAAAGGAGACTCTTTTTCTTAGAAGGGGACAAGATATTCAGGTATCAAAGGATCAGCCTTCTGAGCAAGTAGGTCAATAAACTGAAGGCAGTTAGTCTTGGTCTGGTGTGACTGTCTCTGCAAATGTGAACCATAAGGCTCCTATTACTGTTCCTAACAGTGTTTGAACAAAAGTTATGTTTGAAACCAGTGTGAATGCTTTCCAGAGTACCTTTTCTTTGTATGCTTGCATGTGGATTTTGGCTCATTACGAATGGATTGACTATTGAAGTCTGCCTGTAAATTAACCTCTGTCAAGAAGGCAATTATCTGAGATATCAACTGCTTTAGAATTCTAAAATTTTTTCAAAAAAAAATAAGTTTTTTTTCTATCTATGGAATCATAGAATAGTTAGGGTTGGAAAGGACCTTAAGATCTTCTAGTTCCAACCCCCATGCCGTGGGTAGGGACACCTCACACTAAACCATGCCACCCAAGGCTCTGTCCAACCTGGCCTTGAACACCACCAGGGATGGAGCATT
>WYDI02016690.1:0-49372 GCA_009867235.2 Psittacus erithacus
GAGAATCTGCTCCAAGATTTTGCCAGGCACAGAGGTGAGACTGACTGATCTGTAGTTCCCTGGGTCATCCATTTTCCCCTTCTTGAACATGGGGGTTATATTTCCCTTTTTCCAGTCGTCAGAAGCATGACATGGAAACATGGAGCAGGCCCACTTGCAGGGTGTGATACACAGTCCATTTTTACAGTGTATGAATTCAAGCTCTTTTACAAGGGGTTGGAGAGAAATGCATCTTCTGAGAGAAGGTGCAGGGAGGAATTCCATCTAAAACGTGCAGTAGTCCTTGAGCCTGACAAAGGACATAGAAGCAGCCACCTTCTTGCCCCACGTGGCAATGTTCACTCAGACTTCTTGCTGTCTAAATTCTTTCGGCTTTAGTGAAGGGACAAGCAGAGAAAAGGACATTCCACCATCTCCCATTATACTGCTGCCATTACATTACAAAACATGATTTTGCATACGTAAGGAGATGCAAACATAAGGAAATAAAGGATTTAAGTGACTGGTTTTGCATAATGTAGTACTATGCACATCTCCATCCCATGCTGACTATGAAAGCTATTTTAGACACTGTTTTTAGAAACACAGGTATTTGCTATCAGCAACAGTGGCTTGTCAAAACTTCTATGTGGAAGACATGCAGTTAATGAAATAAAAGCTGGGGAAATAGCACAGTGTCCAATTTTCATGTGATAAAAACCTTTTGTGACCTCCAGCTCTGAGTTATCTCTCTGAAGGAAATGAATTTATCTCTCCTTTTTTCTGCAGAATTTAAATGAGAGAAACATCTTTCAAGAAGCAAAGGAAGATGCAGCCATCAGCTCTGAGGATGACAGTTTCTTTGTTCAGGTACATGATGTCTCCCCAGAGCAACCACGCACCGTCATCAAAGCTCCCCGCTTCAGCACAGCTCAGGACGTCATACAGCAGGTAAGCGGCAGGTTTCCGTGTAGTAGGACTGAAACACGTAGGGTGGAGGTTGGTTTCACACAAGATAAGGTGGGGCTTGTTCTCAGCACTAGCTGAGGAGTTGGTTTAGTAACCTGAATCTGAAGCAATGCTTTCTTTTTTGTCTTCTTTTTTTCTGCTTTTAAACAGACTCTTTGCAAAGCCAAATACTCCTACAGCATTTTGAGCAATCCAAATCCAAGTGATTATGTGCTGTTGGAAGAGGTGACCAAAGAGCCAGCAAACAAAAAGTCCTCCATGTCTAAACCATCTCAGAGGATTCTCTCTGATCAAGAGTGTGTGTTTCAGGCCCAAAGCAAGTGGAAGGGAGCAGGAAAATTTATCCTGAAGCTCAAGGAACAGGTTCAGGTAAAAGATTAAATACGTTGCAGCAGGTTTTATAGATGGTGTACGATCAGCTTAATGGGAACCTGTTTTCAGTGGGAGGGAGACACGACTGGCATGAGGGTGGACAGGGAGAAGAGATTACTACAAAAAGCAGATTCCTCTTTTCTATGCAACTTCCTTACTTTTTTTCTTTGCCAAACTGCATCGAGTTACATCCACCAACCCGATTCCCTCGCAGCCTGCAAATCCTGCGACAACCTTTACCTTCTGCTACCAGCTGTTTTTCAAAATCTTCTGGCTGTGCATGCCGTGCTCCCCATCACAGGAAAGCAGGACTAGTCAAACAGGCAGAACCTAAGAACTACTGGAATAAAGTCCCTTTATTCCTGCCCAGTGAAAGAGTTGTTCTGTTGCTTTGCTTTATCACAGGCTTTAGAGAACAGGAATAACAGACATGCCTGCTGGGAAAAGCTGTGTTCTCCCTTCCAGCAGATGCCACCAACCCACAGCAGTTGTTGCTTTTAAGTAGCTGCCATAAGTACAGCTTTTTCTATTGGTTTATACCAAATCTGCTAAACATATCTTTGACAATGCATAATTTTCAGTTAATTTATTTGAACCAATCAGAATGTGCTTGGCTAAGAAAGCACAGCCACACAGAACTTCAAAAGGGAGGCCTGCTTAGAATAGAAATATTTTAAGTGTTTTCATGTTAATTCCATGTTTCACAGCTATGAACAGCCTGTTAGACCACTTCAGTGATGCAGTTTATTTCTCTACAGGCATCACGAGATGACAAAAGGAAAGGCATTTCCTTTACCAGTGAGCTCAAGAAGTTAACCAAGTCAAGTAAGCAGTACCGCGGATTCATATCACCACCCCTGCAGGTCTCACCGGATGGTCCACAGGGCAAAGATGAAAGGTCTGCGTGCAGTTTGACTTTTAGTGACATTACGGAATAACAAACAACCACCACTGCCTACAGGTCGATCAATTCAGGTACGTGATACTGATTCTAACTCTGAGCAATCATTTAATACATGATTTACAGAGTACTTTTTTCAAAGTTGGAGTTGGTGAAATCATTGTGAGGTAGAAAGGACTGACAGGAAAATCCTTACCCATTGGTGTGCATAGACGGTATGGTCTCCAGTGATTTATTGTGGCATTTGCTACAGCATGGTGTGAAGACTGGAGTTTCACCCACTTTCTGCCCATTTGAAAAACAAAACTAAAATGTTGGATCCTGGTTGATTTTATAGTATGCATTCTAATCAGCTAACTGTGCTTAAATAACGATGGCCTGTTAGTCTTTTGCCCTGGGTCAAAGTAAATAGAAGTATACAGCAGAACTTCTGTTATTTACTACATGCATATAATAAAATCATCAGGATTGACAGTGTCCTTTTTAGCTAAAACAAGTTTCTAGTGTTAATTTCTCTCTGGAAATTTTGACAGAAATATTTAAATATTTTTAATGTCCTTCCTGTATCTATTCAGTTTCTCCCATCTTGCTTGACTTAAATCAACAAATGAAATACAAAATACTGCCCTGTTGTAGCACATTTAATTTGTCCGCTGGCATGCACTAGCCAGATATTTACACAGTGCTGCTACAACACTGAGGTACCATCTGAGAAGTTGCAGCAATGTAATAATGCAGCAAAGTAAAGCAAGAAGAATCATTTTCATTGTTGATAATCCCATCCCATTTATGGCCAATTTAAGATTACTTTTTTTGCCATGTGCATCTAATTATTAGAGCATTATTTGAGATTCATTTTCATACTATTGCCAAGCCATTAAATTAACAAAATTCAAGTCATATTTTCATTTGCAAAATATTTCAAATATGAAGGGACAACTTTCATACTCTATTACTCGTCTACTATAAAATCCCTAAATCATCAAATCGGATGAATTCAAGGAAAGCAAAGTAAATTATGGAAAGATCCCAGTCACATTCCCTCTTTTGTATTTCTTTCTTTTATTTTTGAAAACTGGAATTTACATCACTGAATCCTTCTGCAGTGCCTTGGAAGGAGCCTGCTGCGGACTGACCTGGTCAGCAATTGTGTGCCCTGGCCTATAGATGCTTAATCCAGGCCCTGCTGCTAGATTAACATCCAGAACCTGGGAATCCTAAGTGGGAAGGCATAGATTGGAAAGACGCCTGTCTTCCAATCGGAAGATTCTTCTCTTCCTGTATCTTCACATCTGCAGATTCTCACTAGGCGGATGACGAAGTGTTCTTGGACTGTGTGCTGTAAACAAACACGTGTCGTCACCCTCCCCTTTTTAAACTAATTTTAGCTAGTTGCCACTAGGAAACGGAAGGCAGAGAACCAGAGCGTTCTTTTGTGTGTATTATATTAAAATAATGCACTTTTACCTGAAGATTTCAGTTAAACACTGTGTTAAGTGATTGTAAAGAGATTTAAATATATTGTAACTTCCTTTGCATTTCTGTTTAACTTTGGTGAGTATACACAAAAAGCTCAAATTATTTATGGTTTATCTACTTCAACAAAATAATGTACAATAGCTAAATGCACCTAACAGGTAGCGATACTTTGACAAAGAACATTTTCTTCTTATAAATTCTAGTTTTCCAGGCTTATGTTTAAAGAAAGAATATTTATTATCATGTTCCAAAGTAGATGCCATTGTATAATATATTTATCATATGCTACTATTTAGAAAATGCAAAACTTTTACCTCTCTCTAGATTTAGAGGAAAAAAATGTTTTAACTCTTCTGGTTGTTTCTTTTCAGCACAAGATGTTTGATACCCAGAACTGACCAAACTCAAATCAATGCATTGATAAATTTAATTAACATTTCAAAATACATTTTCCATACAGTCAGGAAATGTCTTTTTATTTGTCTGTTAAACCCAGAGAGTATAAAGAATTCTTATGCTATAACTGTTGATATTCCTGTTTACATAGAAACACTGTTGTAAAGTTTTATGTTTGCTGAATTTGTCGTTTGATATGTAAGTTAGTTGTGGTTGTCTAGGTTTTTTTCTCCATGGGAGATATTAATGTGTTTGTTTAGTTAAAACAGTCCATACCCACCTACACAGGCACAAATGAAGCACTTGCTGAAATCAGTCATCACACTAATTTTCCACAAGGAGCGTATCCGTAGTGAAAGATTTGCTCTGTGCACGTTTTGTCTCCCTAGACCAATTCCTAAAGAAAGCATTTTGGCTACCTGGTGTGACTAAGTCAAAAAATCCATGAATATAGGGAGTGATTCATGCACTTAGTTGTTCCACATCAGCTTTAGCACTTCAGCACAAAATGCTGCTGTTCCTAAGTGAGAAGGTGCATCAGGCAAAGAACAGAACAGCAGTTGTAACTAAAATGAGGTTTACTTTTGATAGTGCAAGGATGAAAGGTAAAGAAGTTACAGGCAGTAGTCCCGTGACAACCAACCTCCCCCAATAATCAGAAAATTAAATAAAGCAAAGTTATTAACTGCCATATAAACAACCAGCAGAACCTGCATTTTGTCACCAGAAGCTATGAAGTCTTTTACTATGCTACAGAGAATTCCTACAAAGTAGCCAGTAACAAAGCAAAAAAGTGCCCCCTTGAGGTCATTTCCAGCTTTCAGAAAAAGTAACCATAGGCACACAAAAGAAGTTTCCCCATGGCCTGTCCTCCCAGAGGCCACGCTCTCCCCACTGCTTATCTTCAGCACTGATGTAGCAAAAGAGCAATTCAGCAGTATGCTCCAACCAAATACCCCACCCCCTGGCTCAGCCTCTTCACTTGGGAATGATGAGTTCTAACTATACAGCCCCTGTAAGCATGAGGTACAACTTCCTCACCCAAGCATCACACAAGACTGATACCGAGTAAAATGTTTGTTAGAAGTGAGCTTATCCATAGGTTGATAAGCAGTTTGCTTTGGACTATGGCATTACTGGGAAATACTTACAACCATCTACTGCACAATTCAACTAATGCAACTTTTTTAAATGTTAGTTTCATTCTCTCTTATTTAAACACAGCAGCAGTGTCACATCACTGAATTATTTCTTTTGATGTTTTTATGGCATTTTAGAAAAAAATACTTTCTACAGGGTTTGACCCTACTGACTTCTTTTCTTAACATCACCTGTAGTATCAGAGGAGTCTGGAAGACACACTTGCTAATTCATTAGATTCAACAAAGAAAGTTCTTACACTCATGTTACCACGCACTAATAGTTTTCTGCCGCAGAGTTAAAAAGAAGAAAAAAAAAAACCCACCTTTGGGCAATCAAGGGACAACAGTAGATATGTCACATTGTGTAACACAGGTCTAACAAACAACAGCCTGAAGGTTTGTACTATTTCTTCTAATACAATCATTTTGTAGCTGTGTTAAGTATCTTCTTCATCAGTCAGAGCCTAAAGCTACTTTTGCTGCTGCTTATCACAGTGAAAGAGAACAGCAAAGTATTCGTCTTTCTGTTAAAAAAGCCCAACTTCATAGGCAGGTAGACAACTGGAATTGTGTAAGGCTAAGTACACTGTTCCAGAATTTTCATTAAGGTACACACACTGCTTAATTCAAAGTTTAGATATTGGTAAATATCCAAGTATACTTTTGTTGGCAAAATTTGATATATTTTGGGGTAAAGTTGGAAAGCAAAATAGCATCCTTCCCTTTATATTGGTTCCAAGTATCCTAATAATGAAATACACTTCTGAAGCATTAAACATTTTTGTTTATTTGGGTTTTTTCTTTTGTGAAAACCCAGTTGAACATATTTCATATGCTGAATTATTATTCTAATAGGAAAGTTTATTCTGCTTAGCCACAGATTTTATGTCTGCAGGAATACCTGTTCACACATTCCTATGGCAAGACCGATTCTGTGCTTTTGGCTTGGCATGGACAACAATTAGGAAAATACATTCATTTTTACATGACAAATTATTTACAGGAAGCAACTTCCAGGATAAAGTTTGAAAGAAAGGAATGTAAATAACCAACACCTTCCAGAAACACACAGTTTCCAAGTAGTAGCAGAGCCTCACGCTGCACAGTTTACAGGTGAAAAGCTCATGCTCTGTTGCCTATTGGCAAAAATAGAGTAGCATTTTACTCTATACTATTTTAAAACCACTGTTGCTTTTCTACCACTTTCTTATCTTTTCCTTGTGTAGCATTTGCTGCATGCAGTGACGTGACTGTATGGGATAGAAGCTGGGCAGCCACAGGTCCTGGTCACAGCTGCAGTACTCGCTGGTTTGCAGGAACTGAGGCACATCAGGAGGTACTTCCTATCACCTGATGCTTTTCCTGTTTCTTTCTTACTGATCCCAAGTTTAGCAATTAGAGTAATAGCAAATACTATGTTAGTTTTAATTTTGAAACCTAAGCACATTATTTTTATTGCTACAAATAGGACTAGATGAAGTATCTCAATATCCATCTTTAGAAAGCCATCTGCTCCTAGAAATCATGTGTCAAGAATTAAAGACTTTAACATAGAAATATCTGAATTCTTCAAGAATACATTCTCCTACAATTATAGTTTGTCTTTAAAAAAGAACAACTTGCTGGTAGCTTTACATGTCACCAAAAGGTTGAGCCTGCAGCTTCTGAAACTGAACTGTCCATTCTGCTTTACACCTCCAAATACTTCAATTAACATTTGGTTTTTAATCACTGGCTGTTACTATTCCACTCTGAACCTCAGTTTTATTTTAAAGTAGCCCACTAAATGTAACAATGGCGGCATTTCTTCCTGTCTGTGATAAATAACTTCAATAGTGGTAGACATTTGGCACAGTTAGCACATAAAACACAAAAATAAATAGCAGTAAATAGACTTTGCTCCAATAGACAAATAGGATGTCTAAGAATTACTTAGTTGTACAGCTGTCTTCCTCTGACTCTTCAAGCATTCTGTCTAAGTATTCTGACAATGCAACATCACTATGTGCCAGTCTTTCTATTGTTTGGAAACTGTGTAAAATGAGCAATTTTAAAAGTGATTTTTCCACCTGGACTATTTTCTCTCTGCTGACTTGAAGAATAAACTTGTATTTGTATATGTTGTAAAAAAAATAAATGGTTTACGATGTTGACTCTTTGCTTTTTGCCCTCCTGAACTGAAAAAGTACTGGCAAGTGGTCACCTTGGAATTTTTCAGAATTTAAATCACATCCATATTTGCAGACACTTAACGGAAAAGAACCACTCAGAAGTGATGGGAATGGCAACCTAACCAAACAGAAGCACATGTAGTACACTGACAGTTTCGTAATCCACACAGTAAAATACTTATTTTCTATTTATAGATAGATGTCTATTTCAAAAATGTTTGTGAATTTGTTTAGCTAACCTGAAATTTGGTTAACTAGCCTGGATAATACTAAAAACTAAAAAAGTGGAATTCAATAACCTCCTTTTCATCAGAGGTGAAAAAGACCCCACCAAATGCAAAATCATTTCAAGATGAGGTAAATGGTTAGGAGACATCAGAAGGAAAACAGAAAAAACACAATACATATGCCAAATCTCAAGGTATCTTAAACATCAAAGGAATCAAAATAATGTTAAAATTTCAAAAAAATTTATTAATTTAGCAACACAACCCAGTGATATCTCAGAAATACATACATATACCTATATTCTGTTAGAAAAATTAGAAAATATATAAACAAAAATACTACAATGGATGGTTGCAGACAATTTTAAAATCACCTGGTTTTGTATCTTTTTAAAGTTACTGATATGACTGACTGTTCATTCTGGTTCCCAAGTTTTGAGAACATGAGCTCAGTGGTTGGAAATGTGTGAAAAACTGCTGTTACGTATTTTATGTGGTTCTATATTCACACAATAACCCACCTGAATCCCTTTAATGGTGAGTGGAAATTTCTTCCAGCCCGTCTTTCTCTGTAATTAAGAAACCAGCTGAACATGACTGACAGATATATCTACAACAAGGACGACTCCTTCAAGTGTTTAGCAAAATCCAAGAGCTTTTGAACAACAATCCCACTGCGGTATTGTTGAAGCTGGTTGTTTAGTTCTTCATCTATAAATGAATCCATCTGTGAGAAAGTGTCCTGAAAATTACAAAATATTAGTTCCATTACAAAACAAGGCCAGTATGCGTTTTCCATGCATAGCTTAAATTAGCAGTTATGTCCATTATAGCCACTTATGGAAGTCTCCTCTTTCAGTTATCTTCCCCTTCGTTTCTGTGACCTAAAAGAGCTTGTACATTTCCTTAATCAAGCACTAAACAAATGTCTCTCCTATCTGCTGTTCTCAGCTTTGTTCTGTCAGAGCTGCTAACGTAACACCCCAGCAGGGCAAACACATCAAGAAGTCATTCTAAAAGGACAGAGTAAGTAGAAATACATTTTCAGAAAGTGCTTCTCTACAATGGAAAAAACCTGTGCTCTCAAGGCTTTAGCTGACATTATCGAGTTACAAATTGAAGGCACTAACAAGGTTAATAAGGTATAATGTCTTCATGAGGAAGAAAAAAATTAATGATCACTTTTAAAGGACACATCACTCACTGGACATTTAACGGAGACTGCATCTGGAACACATTCAGTGCTGAGGCTCTAAAAAGCATTCACCCATTTCTCCTATTTATACATTCGCTCTTTGTTCCCTTTAAACACTTAAAAGCTGTAACGTGACACTAATGGGGATAAGTATCCTTCTACTGAATCAAACGCTTTGGAAATCCAGCTGTCCTGCCAACTACTTGCACTGAGGAAAGAATGCTGGCTCTTTATTACTGCTTTTTGAACAAACATTAGCTCACTATTACAGAAGAGGGACAAGAGGGACAAGAAATCTGCACTGAACCATTGCAAAGTGTGTAAGATAAGATAGATAGATAAGTAAAGTAACAGCTACCACATTCATCTTGCTACATTAATTGATGCTATGGGAGGTGGAACTATGCATACAGCTTTTTCTTCCTTCTTTACAGTCAGTGCTATATAATGCCATTTAAAAAAAAAAACACTTGAAACAGAAAGTGCAGAAACCAGAAAGCCAAAAGAAGTGTGCTAATGCCTGGGCACTGCATAGTGAGCCAGCAGATAGATACAAGGCTGTATTGGCATATTGTGGTTAAAAAAGGGACACAGAGAGATGAGACAGTACCTTTCTTCTGGGTGTTACTGATGCAACAGGAGGATTAAAGGTCATTCCTCTCATACTGTATGCCTCAAAATATTCTGTAGCAGGCCTACAGCAAAAACCACAGTGAAAGAAAAATGGTATTAGACACATTTTCAAATAATCTATCACCAAATCAAGAGCAGAGTTTCACACACAAACACCATTCACACCCTTTATCATGCTTTAAGAGAACTCCTCAGAGTAAGGAGCATCACCTGGAAAAGACTGGAAGTCAACAAGCTGGGAAAGAATACAAGTAAAAGCAAGTAAAATGTGTTTAAATACTGAGTTGGAGAACAGAAGAAATGGGATACAAGAAAACTGTTCTACTGGCTTGCAAGAGCTCCAAGCAGTCACTGCTTGCCTTGTACAAGCAAGCAAAAAAAAAAAAGTAAACATAAATAAAATACATGGAGAAATATTATCTAGCTGATCCAATCTGCTCCAATTTCCAACAGCTCCTTACAAAAGGGTTTTATGAAAATCAAGCAGCCATGGGAGAAGACGGAATACCGTCATCACATGGGAGAAGAACTGGTTAAAAGACAGGAAGCAAGAGGACATGAGATATGATGGATTTTTACCATATCAAGAACCTATGGATTTCCACAGCGTCTGTGCCAGAACATGTGCTTTTCAACACACTCAAATATTAGCTGGAGGGTATCAAATTATTTGTGGCAGTAAGAATGAGCTGCCTGTAAAGAACTGCAGATAGTCTGTATGAGGTGGTCAGTAAAAAGGCAAATGAAATTTACTGTGAAAAAAAACAGAGAAAAGCAATCTCATCTTCACATAAAAACAACAGGCTCTGGGCTGACCACTGTCACTTAAGGAAAAAAATCTTCTTGTTATCTTGTTATGACAGATACTTTCCTGGGATTTCTGATCTTAATGACATTTGGAGTTGAAAAGAAACAGAGAACAGAATAGAAAATAGTTACGTCAGTGTATAAATCCACAGATCACCCACATCTCAAACATTGCATCTGAGTCTCCAATTTCCTTATCTTGAGATACTTGAACTGGTAAAAGTTCAGGAAAAGGCAATAAAGATGCTGAAAAGTACAAACGGCTCCTGTCTGGGCCAGATCTTTGCAGGCAGAAGAGAAGGCAGATGGAGGGCTGCATGGTTTAGTGCAAGGCGTCCCTACCCACGGCAGGGAGGATGAAACTAGATGATCTTCAGGTCTTTTCCAACCCCAACTATTCTATGATTCTATGATAGAGGTTTACCAAGTTATGTGAGGCACAGGAAGAGTGTATTAGAGCAGACTGTTCATTTCACCTCCCAGAACAAGAACCAGGATAACTGTTCTTTTGTTTTAACATACTATGGACTTTGTGCTGCAATTTGGTTTCCAGTTTACACTGGACAGCCACAGTTCAGTGATCCTAATCCAATGCACATCAGGGCTGCTATGGAGGAAATGCAGTTATTTTGCTCCCATGGGAAGAAAGCACACTGCACTTCCAGATTTTTACCTTGGTCACAGCCTGGCAACAAGCCTTAAAGAAAAAAAAGACAGCCAACATTCTGTAGTGGCAGAAGAACAAAGGAAGTGAATTTGAAGAACAAAATCTTTTAATTTTATGGATAATTATTTTTAGGCATTCCTTTAATAAAGCATGAACAACAGCTTCTTTTCCGGCACTATTTTTAAAAATAGAACCCTCTGATAACTCACCTTTGGCTCAAATCAAGTGAAAGAGCTGCTGAGCCTTCAGTTGGAGCTCCAGCAATAAGGTGAGCCGCAAATTTCTGCACTGTTGGATGATAGTGTCTCTGAAAGAAACAAGAAACTGAGAGCTAAGGGATAATGTATTTATCTATGGATACTTGCATTTATTTCCATTTTGGCAAGATGAAAGATTCTGCTTTTGTTTTAGACAGAAAAACTGAGCACCACAAAATCAGTAAGTTTCTGGGGTTAAGTAAATGAGAACACCCAGTCATACATTTATTCACTAGCACATCATGCTGTGAATACAACTCTCCACAGTTAATCTAGTTCCTACTCCCAGAAGGCAGGAGAAAGGGCAGCGGAAGCCCTCCCCATGTCCCAAACCCTGCACCCTGGCTGGAATGACAGATCAGGGTGACAGCTGTGCCCCAGAGAAGGGCTCGAATGCAAGAGAACTCAACAGATTGAAAAAGTCACCAAAGGAGTCTTATTAGGCAACCTGCATTAAGATCCAGTGTGGCGCTATCATAGGGGATGTATAACGCCCCCTTTTGAGCTCAGTCTTACCTTATATCACCATGCTGCTCTTCCTTTTTGTATGGAATAGGCTCATGTGGGCCAGAATTGATTGGTAAACCTGTAGACCCACATATACTATTTGGGTAAACCATATAAACATTTAGCACCTATTTACTGCTGACCTTTACTTCCCAAATCATTCAGCTACTTGCTAACCTGCAATAAATGCAGCTCCCATAGAGCTGTATTCTGAGCATTGCAATGTTCTGGTTCATCTAGTTCTGGAAGATAAACGCCACTGCCTTGAGATTCATTGTCCAGTAAGAGGTCCATCCTTGGGAAAGTCTACAACATAAAAAAAAAAGGACTAAGTTGCTTACATTACATATCCAGTTCTAACATGGTTAAGTTCAGGGCTCATTCCATGTTATTCTGTATCAGCAGTATTTAAGGATCCTCAGTTTTCATCACTCTTGCTTAAGAAGGTTCAAAGCATTCTCCATAAAATCAGTGTCAAAAAATCCAGTGCCCTTTAACGAGTAAGCTAAAAGTTCCAACAAGTAAAACTTACTTGCATTAATATCCTGTTTGTTGCCAAGATCCCGACACTGGAATTTGGAAGTACATGAAGAGCAAGTGTGGAGAGTCGCTTTAGGAAAGCAAGAGCTCGTTGCTGGGAAACTTGCTTTCTCCTCTTGGCAAACATGACATCCAGGCACTGGAGCACAATTCCTATGTCATCATTGGTACCACCTCAAAAACAGGATTTCATACAAAGAATAAATAACCATTTTGAGGAATGTATAGCTAAATACTCTGTCATTGACTGTACACTGAAACCTGAGAAACAGCATGGAAGCTAAGGGGTTCAAGCACATCACTAATGCAGTACAGACGTAAGCCACCCTTTTTTGGCAAAAATAGTCCCGCTTTGAACAGAACAAGTGTATCATTGTTTCTGTGCTCCTTTCTAAGAAAATACTTGTTCCATCAAAAATGTCTAAACTTTAGAAGCAGTTAGTGTTTTAATCCTAAGTGCATTCATGAGATCATCTTTTATAAAATATTAAATGGTACAAAGGTTTAGTCTTTTACCCATACAGACTTGTAGACTGCTTTTTATCAATCTCTCCTCTCAGTGAATACACATTTATGAAGTTAATGAAAATAATGTTAATTTCAAATTTTGTAAGTATCTTTTTTTCATGAACTATACAGCTTCTCAGAATTATGAGAAGATTTAGATATGAAAATTCAAACATCAGAATTATAAACATCAGAAATATAAACCAGATATTTTAGAAAACTAACGTTAAATTGAAATTATTCTTTAAAATATGTAAGAAAAAATAGAGATTGTTTTCTGTTAGGGAAACAGTTTGAGAAAAAAATAGAGATTTTTTTAATTGCTTTTGAAAGAAACAATTATAAGGAAGTCAAACAAACTGTGGACAGTATAAATGCTTATCTAAGACCACATACTTGGAATTCCCTAATGAAATAATTAGAACCTGTTACCATGCATTGCAATAATACTTATAGTATTTGTATGGCAGTGGCGCCACGTGCAACTTGAGAAAAAAGTAGATTAAAGCAGATAGTAGCATTTTCAGAAGGTAGATATCTTAAAACAATTGTACTTTATTAACATTGGATTAAGGCTATGATATCAAACAAGCAGAATAAACATTATCTAGGTGCACGCTGAAAATAAGAATCTGAAGTTACCTGCATGTAGGCTTAACAGTGTCTTGTAAAGATGTGTGTAGAATTTCATTGGATCGATGTTAAGAACATCACCTATTAACATAATCACAAGTAAATACATTTACTCCATTAATTATCAGACATTATTAAACAAAAGTTTGTTTCCCAAGATCTCTTACCTTGACCAGAGAGTATATGGAAAGCACTGAGAATGCAATGAAGACTCTCACGGTAGCTTAAGCCCTAAGAATACAAAACTGAATAAGTACCCAAAAGAACATAATTTTAAGAAAACTGGAATAAAAGCAAGCTCAACTTACCCCAGATGCAATAAGCGAATGAAGGACAATCAACAGGTCATCAAAAAATTCCACATTTATGAGATGAGCAAACCTTGAATAAAAGAAAATTTTACTTTTAAGCCATAGACATTATCTGCAAAGTCAAAGTTATTTTGCATTGCCAAAATCCACAGCTTAAAAGCAAAGCTAAATCAAAAGCTGAACATCTATTATCTTAACATAGATGGATGATTCAGTGCCCCAGAGCTAATCACAGCTTCCCTACAACATTAGAGACATGCTCGTATTCTTCAGGAAGTAATCAGACAAAATAACAGAGTCACGTCATATCCTGTTGGGTTTGCATCACATCAGTTCTATCATGGCAAATTTAACATCATTAACATTGAAATGTTTTTAGAAGTAAGTGAAAACATCAGCAGAGAAATGAAAGAATTTCAACACATTTTTCAGGGACCATCTTTTGTCACTGCTTATAAATCTCTTTCAAATCAAAAATCCCTTTGGTGCCTCATGTCTTTTCTAACATAAACAAAAGAAGGTGGACTCAGTTCTTACTTTGCAAGACCTTCTAGCACGGCTGGCAAAAGTGGAGACTTCTGAGCTTTCTTCAAGATTCTAAAGTAAGTTACAAATACAATATTCAAGGTCTCTGTATGCTGGAGAAAGAAAACAAAATCAAGTAAGTATTTGATACGCATGTAAACCAGGCATTTCTACTTCACTTAAACTCAACTGAAAATGCTTCTCTGTCCAAGCCTGCACTCAGGCCTTCCAAACCAGTCCTGGCACTGCCATCTCTGCTCTTGTCATGCTGAAAAGCTCAAGTCCTGCTCTCCTGCCCACTATTTTGTCCCCTCCCACTCTCTTAGTTAAACAGCCTCACTTCCTCCTAGTCCACGCTAGTCACACTCCTCCTTTGCCTAACGGACACTCTGAGAGACTGGAAACAGCCATTTCATAGTGTCACATGGAACATGGCACCTGGAGGACATACGTCAATGAATTCAAATAGCTTTTTTTTTTTGCAGAGCATAGAAGGAAATAGGAACAGGTAAACTGAGAGGGCCTGGTTTACTAAAACCTAGACCTCTGGCAAAATGTTTGTAAGCTGTCACCACTACCTAGAGGTGTGGAATGCTGGCTGGGATGGAGGGGAGACACTTGGTTACTTGGCTGCTGCTTTGCAAAAACAGGAAAATAATTTCTAAACTACTTACCAGCTTCAGTTTTTTTTCTTTACTTTCTGATGCTTCTGCTTCCAAGAGTTCTCGTTCCAGCTTCTCTTCCGCTTTCTTCCACTGAAAATATACAATTGATTTTAGGACAACAGATTACATGTTTCCAACCAGCCTGAATATCCAGGTTCCAAAGATACCCAGAGAACAAATTGTTCATGCTTGATGAGTTCCTTAAGTCACACTGTGATGATACAGGGTAACCAGCTAAGATATATTCCTTCCTATCAGAAGCAACCAATCAAAGGTATTATCAACACCAGAAAGAGAAAAAATTAGCAAGATAATTAAATACCTTGTAGAACCTCATAAATGCTCAATGCAAAGACTAATCACCGATGCTGACAGATAACAATGGCAACAGAAGTGCAATCATTGCTAGAACAAATTGCTACATAAAGTCAATGCCACAGAGCATGAGAAAGGACAGGTCATACCTTTCTTTGCATTCTTGAAAGATTTTTCCTTTTCTCTTTGTAAGTCATGAACTTTTTCTTTGGTGCAATGTCTTCAGAATCTTTTTGTAATTCTACTTCCTTAATTCTTAAGTGAAGAAATACTTTTAACACCTATTGTAAAATAAAATAAATACAATGAAAGGTGATCCACAATGGAGGAATGGAGGGTAAGAAACCCTTAGTTCCATTCCAGCTAGTGGGCTCTGCTGGTCAAAGGTTCTTGTGTTTACTTACATCCTGTTCCTTCACATCTCATCTCTGCACCCAGTTCGTTCCCCAACAGTGTCCATTTCTACCCATTCCTCCACTTGCCTCTCTCACTTCAGGTCTTCCTGCCTGACTTAACCCACATCTCTATAGGGATCTGATCTCCTCCCTCCCAGTCTCCTTCCCTTGCCTCATATATCTTTTGCTAATCCTCTGTCTCAGCCCACTCCTAACCTGGATGTGTTCTGATCAAGTGAGGAAATTCTGCTTGTCTGTAGCCAGCAGCTGCACTAACTTTAACTTTCAGATTTTTTTTTTAAACCATTGACAGAAGAAAATTCGGTAGTATAACAAAAAGACACTTACCTCAGGTCTGACATCGTAATTTCTACCTTTCACAAGGCCAGAAATAACTTTAACTACACCAAGTGAAGCATAGCCCAACTTGTCTTGTTTAAAGAGCTTCTTAACTGCCTCACAGCACAGTTCAGAAATCTGAAAAGTGAATTCAAAGAAATTCTTCTGTAAAGCCAAGTCCATGACAACAGCTCACTGCTAATGGCGATGGTATTTACTAACTAGCAAGTGGATACAGCCTTTAAAGTAGTGAAAAGATATGCCCACAAGATCTGGATATTGTGGATAAAGCTCAGAAATAGATTATTTTTCATCCAAGAAAAGAACTGTTCCCCTAAGCAGAAAATCCCTTACCATTTTTGATGCATCATTCATGAGCGGAACAATCAGAACAATAATGTTATTGTGGAAGTTAAAGTGGGGTAGGGCCACAAGCAGCTCACAGAGACACTTCACTGCTATTTCTGCCAGACCTTTATATGCTTTTAATGAGATGACATTGCTTTTCTTCAACTTCCTTTGTTTCCAATCTGCACAAAATATTTTTAGTGATTACTGTTGAGAATGGAGGGGAGAATCTAAGTATTTACATTTTTAGTTATTGCAGGCATTCTCCTTCATAGTTCATGCAAGTAATACTTCAAAGATGAGGCAGCATTCAATCAGAGGTAAACTGTGATGCCACAAACAACTCTGCATTTACGACCAAAAAAAGAATGGGAAGTGCTGAATGTACCTTTAATTGTTTGTTCCAGATTTTCCAAGTAAAATTTATACTGGCTTACAAGGCCTTCTTCAAATTCTCTCAGTTTCTGAGTTTCTTTTTTAACCTATAAACATAACACAAATTAGATTTTATTCAGAGAGCTAAATCCTGAAATTTGCCAGTGGCAAAAAACAAAACAAAACAAAACAAAACAGATTTTAAAACAATTCTCAGATATCTAAGTAGTAGTGTTTTTTCTGGACAGACATGCCTAGAAATATATTAAAAGTACAGTATTTCTACAAATATCTATACACATTCTTGTGCCCAGAGGGCCTTTTCCAACTAGGCCTATTTCATTTATGAAGACTGAAGTACGATTTTCAACTAGATGTTATTTTAGAGCCTCTAAACTGCACTACCTACATTCAAGAAATCTTCTGATGAATTGGTTAAAAACAAGCTCCAGAAAACAAGTTACTCTGCATTTCTTCAGCAAATTATTGAGCATATTTCAAACAAATCTGTGCCAGTTGGGTAACGATGATGTCGAATTTGCTTTCTTTATAGTTCCCTTCAGTGTGATGCAAAACACTGTCTTATTCCAGAGTTTATGATGAAAGGCACCCAGGTTTGGTATCCTACTTTCATCACAGGTTCGGTATACTACTTTCATGTACCATTTTTTCCCTCCATTACCACCAGCACGTTACCTACTTACTGAAGACAGTACGTAAGAATAAAAGGTTCAGAACAAAGACCTCTGCCCCTGGAAGTGTCAAGTGTCACATTTTCCAAATTTCCACAAGTAATTATTTGTCATCCTTTGCTCAAAACTAACTTCATATTAACCAAATCAGTATTAGTATTTGGCATAACTTTAAAAAATCTGAACTACTCATAATACTCTAGGAAGAAATCTGCTATTTCACCTTGGTAGCCTTTTCTGCTTCAGTCAGAGGCCGGATTTTGTAAGAAGGTGCAATATCTTTGAATATCTCCATCAAAGAAACCATGACCAGCTTCCGAACAATCACAGCCACATTAGGATCCTGTTCCATCAACATGGCACGCAGCTCCTTCAATTTCTTAATCTGATTAACACAAGAGGCAAAGTTAGCTGAAGATCACCCACAAACCAAAGTACAAACACGATGTACATTTTAGCAAAAGCATGCTGCAAGAAATGTGCCTCAGTTTTGAATACTTGAAAGAGAAAGCTAGTAACTCAGCAGTCACTTAATACTCAGCACTACATAATGAGGCAAGAAATGCTAGGAATACCAATGAAATTTTTATCTTAGAAATGTTCAAAGTATACTTGCATACAATTATAGAAAATTATTAGCATATCCTGAAGCACTGAGAACTACCAGATACCACCCTGAAACCAGAGCTTAAATAAGGGTCAAGCTTAAGGAACAAGGTAGTTTGGATAGGAAATACCAAAGACAGTATTATTCATAACACTGTAAGTACTCAGAGGGGCAAATTACTCCTGAACAGAGCACACACAGACTCACTTGGCTCTTCACCCAATTCAAATCCTTTATACCAATCAGAATTGGTATAAATATTCAAATTCTTTATACCATATTAGAAGTTTCACTGCCACCCCCTAAGAAGAGATACAATACTGACGTTTTTCCTTATTCTACCCACACATTTTTCTGCTTTTATTGTTATTTGGTCGCTTCAGACCTTTATTGACTTACTGCACACACAGAGATGCATGTCAAACAAATGCTACCTACATTGTTATCTGGATCAGACAGAATGGCAGATGCTAAGGCAGCTATGTGCATCTTCCTTTCCTGCAGCTTTTGTCTCCTTTGAGCAGCCATTTCCTCAGGAGTGAGAACAGGCAGGGGTTCTTCATTAAAGTCTAGCACAAGGTGTGAGAGGCAGAAAAAAGGGTTACTAGAGAAGCAGCTTAACAAATATCATATTGCAAACTACGGTTCTAGATACCAGCTCTCAGATGGGCACTGCAAGAACCCCACACAAAAGTTAACATAGGCAGTTCCACAGTAAAGGTGGAGATTAATTTTTGGTCCACTCCAGAATCTTATGCTTACAAAAAGAAACAAACCAAATGCTTTTTAATCTGCAAATGGTATTCCCTAAGTATAGTGGGAATATATAATATATGACCCCAACTATGCCAAGAAACTACAGTGCTCTGCAATTTGAAGCAAATTATTCAGCATTCACTTCTTTTTTAAAAAAATACAATTTTTTTATTTGTGTTTTCTGAGTATTATTTTGGTGTAAGTATGTCCTTCCTCAACTTTAGATTATATTTAGAAAATAATGAAAGGAAAAGAAAGCAAACTCTGCATCACTGTTGTGCTTTGGGGGCAGCATGGTAATGAACACATTCAAAAACACTCTAAACAAAATACATTTAAATTACAAACTTCCTTAGGGAACAGCAAAATACTCTTCAGATATGTCAATGATTTGGAAAAACACACAAAAAAACCCAAAAAGCAAACATGATGTTTTATTACCCTCTGCATCTTCCATTTCTGTATCCTCTTCTTCATTGTGTGCACCACTGATAACTGTAAAAACAGAGTGTCTGGTGACAAGCATGTAATTAACATTGGAATTGTAAAAGAATAAATTATTTACACCTGGGCTACTATACCAATTACAGAATCTGTCTTACCTGGCTTTTCCACAGTTTGGGGAATAATGCCACCCTTGTCTTTAATGGGAAGCAGATGGATGAGTTCTTTTTCTGGCTCAGTCTGCATACGTCTTGGCACCTTCTCATATTTTTCAATCACACTTTCATGCTTTCGTTTTTTGATGTGAACAGGTTCACTGAAAAATATAAGGCAAACTAAATGAATTAGCCATCTAATTAGACAAGAACCATGCATGACAGTACTCTAGCTGGATTAAGTGTCCATACTTAATGGCTGATCTTATTAAATGGAATGTTTGAGTGTGTTCACCACTGACAGCACCAGTCAGCATTCAGTCAAACTGTGTTAATGTGTATCTACATAGGATGTTTGAATTCAGGACAATACAATGTTTCCTATCTCCTTTTCACAGGAAACTAACTGTGAAATGAAGAAAGACAAAATGAGATTTAGTTAATTTGGCAGGTCAGCCAACTTTGTGAATTTTGAAACACTGGCATATGAGTGCAAACACACACATGTAAAGTGATTGCACTGATTTTTGAATTTACCAAAAAAAATTAAATGGTGCAACTGTTTGTAGTGCAGGCATGCTGTGAAGTGCGTTATCTGTTTATCTTATTAAAAAACTAAAAGCCAGGGATGAAGAATCACATAATTTCAATTTCTTTTGAAACTAGACTAAATTATTAATTAGTAACTATAATCAGCATTAACAAATTAATTTGTATTTGAATTAGAAAAAAAAAAAAGCTAGAAGAAATGTGCTTTCTTCCTGAAAACAGTAAAAAATGCTTTTGCTCATTTCAAAATTTAGCCTGAAACAACCACTTCAGAACTGAAGAAAACTGAAGTTTACAGAGAAAATTAAGACCACCCTCCAGCAGTAAGGCATACTGAGTCTTTTCATATTCATCAAAAAAGGCAAGTTAGGATTTTCAAACAATCATGTGACCAGATTACTCTGTACAAGCGTATTTGTAAAGACTTACAATTCTACAACTAGAAACACTATCCTTTTACATATTTCATTGTGAACCCTACCTAACACCTTGCTCCAGAAAATTGGTAACGAATTTTTTGTATGAATGCTTTGGTGTTGCACGTGGTTTTTCAAAAATTTGGTTTTTCGTTTGGTTTGTTTTTTTTATAGCAATCGGTGATGCAATATAGAAACTATAGTGGCCCGAAGTCCAGGGACTGTCCGGATACTTGAGGGAGGGAAGGGGAGGATGAGTATATGGATTAAAGCATTTCCTTCAGTTTGAGGAATGCTACTTATCTCACAACCTGAGACCTCATGGGAAGGAACACTGTCCAGAAACAGTATCCTGAAGGTCAGGCAAAGCAGGTGAATACACTGATACACATCAATACATTAATAGCAAATGTACTGACAGACTAAGGAAACACTGAACTGGAACTACAAAGAAAAAACAGACTGAAAGTGATATATGCATTATATTACATATTAATTACATATTAACCACACAAAGCTGAATTAGCACAAAAAGTAGACATTACAACAACACTCACTTAGAAGAAAGATCTCTGGTTAAAAAGGATGCTTTTAGAGCCAAATCCTCCATTAATTTTAAGTCATCTTCATCCATCATGTCCAGCGGAAGAGCATCTTCTTCCTCTTCTTCTTCCCGTTTTTCAGCTATTTTACAAGATGACGTGAACAGATTAAGATCCCGTATGTGTATTCAGACTTGAAAACCTAACCCTGCCTACACTTGTGAGACCATTTTACACCTTACTTCAACCTGGAGCTCATCAACCTTCATGCATGTATTTTGTGTTATCCCAGAAAACTGTCCCTTTATTGTGACATCCAATAATTATTCCAATAATTGTGAATTATTTCCAATAATTGTGAAATCCAATAATTGTGACAGCAAACACATTTCTACCCTCAGATCTTGTTGCCTGAATGGCAACAATATTTTTTGTAACTGTATCTTTCTTCCCTTTAAACAAAAACAGCAATTATTTGTACATGGAAACAGAAACATTGTTTCCTTGACACTTAATTTTACAAGATGAAGCAGGGTATTTCACTCATAAAAATAACTCTGAGCAAACACTTACCTTGATTTTTCCTGCATTCTTCCAATGGAAAAGGTTTTTTAGCGATAGCATCTCTGACAGCCTCCCTTAGCTTCTTTTGTTCTTTTCGGTACTTCTTAGCAGCACTCTGCTGCTTGTACTGTTTATTCTTTAATTTGTTGTCAAGTTTGATTTTACTAGTTCTCAGTAACTTGCGAAAGCTTGGAACTCGTTTTTTGTTTTTTCTCTAGGAAACAAACAGAAAACTACAAGTAACTGACATGTTCATAGCCTTTGTGAAATTTATTTCACTGTTTCAGATCTCAGTAAGTTCACGTTTCTCTCAGGGCTGAACTGTATGTTTCTCCTGAACAGGACCAGTCAGTCCGCTCCCAATTTACCTAACCGCTACATTTTTTGAGAAGAGATACTGGAAAATAATGTTTTACAGACGCATTCTTTGCCAACTTTTTTATTAAACCCTATGTCCATCACTTATAGACACACGAACACTCAAAATACAGGAAACAGATTGTCAGGACACTGTTCTTCGCTCTGTGTGCTCCCACTCTGTCTCCTCTCTTCAGGATGCTGATCTTCCCTAACACACTATAAGGCACAAAGTACAAAACCACAACCTAAGAGAAATGTCTTCCTCCCATTCTGAGCCTTGGCTCTCTCCTGCTCCAAACTCTCCACAACTAGTAGCTGCATGTACAAGATGAGGATGCCCTACTGCAAGGCTCAGAACAATCAATACAGGTACCCCGTGCCAAACTAGCTAAAGGTGTTCAGGATGTAAAAAGGATGCAGCACACCTTGGGAGGGACATGGAAGGCAAGGGCTGATAGGGGGAGATGGGTCTCTTTAGTAAGAGGACAAGTGGCTGGACCAGTGTGGGGCTCCTCGAATGTGGAATTTTTATCAGTTCACCTTTGGCTTCCCTTTTTAGTTTTGACTACTGGAAAAGGGCAGAAGAGACAGCAGCAGAACTAACACTTGCCCCATGCCATACATGCAACACCGAGCTACAACAGCTACAGATAGCAATGCCTCTGCCCTCGGGCGGGCGCTGCTTTCCTCTCGCTGCGCCACCTCACAGCCCGAGAGCATGCGGGCCGCGCATGGGGTTGCGGGGGGGCTGCTGCCCGCTCTAAGTAGCCCGCATTTACCCGTCCGCCCGCCGACACTCGGAGTTTTGTGGCTTCCTACAGTCCCAGGGCTGCAGAAGCATCGGACAAGCTGCCGGGTTCGGGGAGAGGCGGAGCCAGCAAGGGGAAACAGCCCTCTCCCTGGGAGTCCGCGGCAGAGGCCCAGAGGCCGCCCCCCGCACGGGCTGAGACGCCAGGCCCAGCCACGTAGACCCCGGCAGGCGCGCCCCGTGGCAGCGGAAGGCCCGAGCGCCGCTCTCCTCCGCCCGCCGCCTCCCACCACATCGTCCTACCGGTTTCATGGTGGCGGCCCCGAACGCGTGCACCACCAGCGACGGGCAGCGGAAACACGGGATCGGGGCGGAGCTGAGCCCAGCCCGCCCGCGGCCACAGCGTCCCCTGGCGGCGGCGGGCGGGCCCGGCTCTCCCGGCAGCAGCCATTGCTGAGGGAGAGAAGGGCGGAGGGGCACCCGCTGCGCTTCATAAATAAATACAGCTTTTATTTTAATGCTCTGATCTCTGCCCGGCACCGAAACACTCCCTCCGGGAGCAAAGTAGCCCCCGCTCCAGAGCCTCACATAGAGCAAATCTGACCTCAAAGCGTGCTGCACTGCCCTTCAACCTCAGCTCCTCAGGGAGGCCGGAAACCCGGGTAATACAAATGTGGTCACTTAGAGCAGCAACCAGCTCCGCTTCCATGAGTAACGCTACCCTTGAGGCATTCTCCCGTCCTACGGAGCAGGAAGGTTACGGAGAAAGCAAAAAGAACCAGAGCGCACAGCTGCCTGTAAGTTTTATTTACACAGGAATGGGTACTAGTGGTCTTAAAGGAAGGCTTGATCCTTCTATTTACAGTTATATACAGATTTATAGTTGAAAAGTAAGAAAACTGTACAAGATAACACAAAAATATAAGACAAATTAGATCCAATTAAAGTAGTGAATACATAAGTTAAGAAAAATCTGACATTTACATTTTCAAATTGTAATGTTATGAGTAGCATATATGTAGTTTTTAAACCAGATAGCAATGTAAGTTACACCACACTAAATCTTTACCCTAATTATGTAGACTCTGCTTTTAAACACCAGACAACTGAAAGCCTCCTGCACTTAAAAATACATAACGGTAATTTTGGTTTCCACATAATGGAACTGATTTCCACAGAGGGACCAATTACAAAAACCCACATGTAAGGAATTTATTTACATTAAATATTAGCAAAAATGGACCAAGAGAGTGCAAGTGTTCCTCACCTGCAGTGCTATCCATTTTACATTTCCATCCCCTAAAAACACAAGTTGTACAGCATCTTGAGCAGGAAATGTTTGAAAATATCCACCGTGACACATACAATATGACTTTATGCCTCACAGTTAACAGATGTTAAAGAATTAGGTATCACTAAACCAGATGCTTTCTGGATTTCAGTATTGCACACTAATAAAAGATCATTTCAAAAACAATTCTGTGTCTGCATTATTCTTAAGTGTTAAAAGTGGCTGCTTCTTTGACAACACAAAGTCTGCAGATAGCTTTATCAGTTTCTAGTGTTCACCATTACATACAAGTATTTCTTGGTTGGAAATGGCTCAACAAAAGGAAACTTCTGGTGGCAAAACCCTTTCACAGAATACCCACTCCATTTTTAATAAGCTGCACAACCAATACACCAAAACAAATGCTTAACACCGCTTGCTTTGAAAGCTGTACACTCTGAAAATAGCAGCCCTGATCTTACCACTGTTTCAAATTCAGATGATTTTTGCTCTGACAGGTTTGGGCACAATACTTCCACAGTTCCTGAGTTAGTTACATTTGCCCAGACTGAAGAATGAAGCTGCAACTTAAAAAAAAAAAAACAAGAAAGACAATACCCCTTCCTAAATCTTAACCATCTTGCACATAAATATGCCAAACAACGTTATTTGGTCCTCAATACTTTCAAATGGTTAATTTTGGAGGTAATATTTGTACCAAAGCATTTGGTTTGGATAGCAGTTTTGGGGCCTTAAGATTTAGCACTTCCCTCATCCCCCCAAAAAGTGCCTTTGTGGTATTTGTAAAAAAAGTTATGCCTCAAAATTTATTTTTAAAGTACCAACAGAAGTTATTACAAATGTTTATTGCATTGAGCTGATTCTTTTAAAGTATTAAATATGAACTCTCCCACTTCTCAGTTTCATAGGTTTTAGTGTTCTGTGTGAAAACAGATCTTCCCACGACAAAAGCTAATACTGGCAAAAGGGTGAAGATTTCATCAGTTCATTACTCCACTGAGAGTTGTATCATTTTTCCATCTAATTTTCACATTTTCTATAATGCTTTTCCACATAGAAGTCATGTGAAAACTCCTTTGTCATCAAATGATTTTCCACATTTTCAATTGACCTCAGCATTATGATGTTTAGCTTTTCAGTGCTGGGCTATGATTTTTATCTCCTTCTTTGTTGTCCTTCATCAGTGAGGCAAACACCTGGAAAAGTAAATTATTTAATGAATATAAAAAAACCCAGTTTTATAAAGTCAGTCTTATAGAAAAAGATCAATATTAGCCACAAGAATATTAGCATGGAGATTAACTTCTAGAATTAAATACTAGAAAGGAATCACCTTTCTCAGAAGTCAGACATGCAGCATAAAAAGCCATTAAGAGAAGGGCCCCATATACTCATGTGCTGACATGTCTGTTTTGACATGTTATGTATATATATCCAAGAAACTCACCTGTGCCCATTTTTTGTTACTATTCTGCATCTGAATAGCTGCAATACAAGTAAAAAGCTTTTCTGATGTAATGTCTTCTGGAAGCTTAGTTAAAAACTGTGCTATATGAATAAAGTCCATCTGTAGGAGAATATCTTCATATAACCGTAGGATTCCTAATCCTGTCCTAAACAAAAATTCTTCTCCATCTCTACAGAAAACATCCCAGACACGACAGGCCAGATCAAGTGGTAATGACTTGCTGTAGAGTGTAAAAATCCTACAATTGAGGGGAAAAAAAAAAACACAACCAAAAAAAAAGGTACAGTTGTAACTTTAACTTATTTCAGAAATATGAAAACACAACCTGCTTTAAATCTGAGTTACACAGCTGAGTGTGAGCAGATAAGTTATTTCACATGTTCTTATTTTCTCCATATTTTAAAGATCCATAAGTCTCCAGTTTTTGAAGTCAGAACTCTTATTCTGAAACCTATCTCTTTTCATGCTACAGGAAATCATCCATTTGAAAGGCTTCCTTTAGGAAGCTCTGCTTAGAGAAGTTACAACCATCTTTACACTCAAGCAGGGTATAATATACAAATAAGAACTTAAGCGCAAAGGTTGTAACTGTGTAACTTAACCCTTCCCATTACTTAAGCCATAAAGTTTAACAGCTGTGTTCATAATCTGATTTCTAAATTAAATCTAAAGCCACATATCATCTCAACAGAAGGCTACATCCCACTAATATACTAATGAGATTTTTGAACTTCTGTTCACATTAAAAATCACCATAATCTAAAGACAGTCACTGTTCTATTCATACTGGGAAGAGTCCAATTGCATTTCTTACTGTAAAGTTAATTTTTAAATAGCATTCATTATACATGGGCAGATAGTTCAGCCTGCTGTACATACTGTACTGCAGAAGCCCTCCCATAACCCTGTGGTGGTTCTGTTTCTCCATTATTCCTATTGCAAAATGCTTCAGGAACCTTAGAACACTCCTTACCACAGACTTTCTCAAAGGTAACTGGAATCTGAATATTGTAGCACTCTGTACAGCAGCACTATTTCTGCAACATATATATCTCTCTCCATCTACTTAAACTCTCAGGACTGCAGCATACTCCTGACACAATGCCGCTACTGTATAACCTGCTCCTGCTGAGACTTACTCCTGCTTACCTGTAAGCTGCATCTTGTAGCTGAAGTTCAGATGACATGACTGTTTTATATTAATTTAACCCAATCAACTTACTGTATTATAAACTTCTACCCCATATAATAATCCTATTTAAAGCACATACTTATCCACTCACAGTTATGAATATACATTCCATATCTAGCAGCACTACAAACACTTCATGTGCTTGCATTACTGCCTTCTGTTACATGCACATAATGTAGTTTGATACTTTCTGCTTTAGAATGTTCATTACTTCAAAATGTTTGCTGTATTTCCAATTTTACTCCTTCCCAAACCATGTCATAAGCTTCAGTCTCCTGCTTTTAAAGTCTATATTCCTATATTCATACATTTTTCTGTAGCTGATTATGCTCATTTCATCAAGTCACAAGCCAACTACGGTGTAGTAGCATCCTCTCCCCTATTTACATTACACATAGATGACTTACATGCAGCAACAAGAAAATGAAACACACAGGACTCCTGCACGTTTCATTTTCTATCTGAATAGATGCCACTCCTAATCCCAGTTCATGAAGTTTGAATCCTGCCAGAGGATCTGTGGTTTCACAAAACAGTTCACCACAATTCAAGACCTAGAAAGCTGAGGTACATAAGCACCTACTAAATGCTTTTTGTATGCTGTGTCTCCATTGCTGAAAAACCTATAGCAAAATGGAAGGTGTTCCAACAGTTTTAAGGTTAGGTTTGTTATGTTCTCTGCACTCACCAGTCTATCAAATATATGTCTGGAGTAAGACTGTATGACTTGAAATGAAGAAACAATTTGGGGAGGTTTTCTTCAAAGAATACTTCAAAGGCTGCAAAGTATTTCAGCATCTGTAGAAATAGTAAAGTACCTCATAAGCAGTCATCAAAAGAATGTTTAAAGTAACATAAGCCTCACCAAGATTTGAGGATGTCAGCACATCCTAAGAAGTCACAATGTGCTAAGTACAACAATTAAGTGTTTCTAGAGGAAAAGTCAAAACAGTAGAATGTGTTCTATGGATTAGTACCTGGGGTTCTCAATTTTTTTACCACAGATTAAAGTTCTCCATTATTATACAGAACAAAAGGAAGTCATCAATACATCAAGTTAAAAGAATGTTATGGTTCAAAACCAGAAAACTGTGCATACCATGCTGTGATCCACACGGAAGAAGGCCAGCTGGCATGGCTTGTTTAGAAGGTTAGCAAAGGCAATGAAAGCATCTGCCTCTTCCAGATTGAGAATGAGCACAGCAGCAATGAAGGACATCCCCTGTACCTTCAAGTGGGAAAAGCATTGGGCAAATATACGTGAGTAGGTTCAGTATACCTTATATCTTTAGAAATGCAAATATTTACAGTCTGCATATATCAAATACAATTGCATAACATTTCCAGATGAACAGAAACAACATGGATAAATAATTCTATGCATGCAGTCAATCTGATTTCAGCAAGAAAGAGTGTTTCTTCAGATGCAGGTTTTCGGTGCCTCATGGAAATTCCAGGAGATCACATGTTCACAAGTCCTCGGGACTTGGAATGCAAGAAAGTTAAAACCACACAGGCTGGATGCAGGGCTCATGAGACAGAACTTGGCCTTAAGTTCATTGTTAAGCTAAGGGAAAAGCAGACATGAAGAAAAACCTCACATATGAGACAGTTTAGGCCCAGACAGATATGTTGGAATTGAGACAAAATTCTGTTTCAGAACAGTCAATAGTATCTTTCCACTTGCCAAACAGTATTCGCTCACATACATAAAATTACTTTAAGTGGTTAGCTACAATGCAAGTTTACATTTTTCCATGATTACTGTCTCAAAAAACACTTCAGCCTGCAATAAAAGTTAAAAACATTTATTCCTGTAGTTGTTAACTGATGATCTGAATACTCATAATACTAATTTTACCAATTTCAACTGCAATTACGACTATTCTGACGTTTCTAGGCATTTATGCTGCCTGCTCCTCATTTAAAAAAAATGCACTCATTTAAACCAACTAGGGAAAAGAGTATTGATATGCATCAGAAAAAGTCTAGCAGCTTTCCATTTTTGTGGGATAGATTACATTTACTGCCATATTAACATTTTAAAAAAACCCATTATCAAAAATATCCAGGCTAGCTGTGCTCCTAATTACAAAAAGAGAAGACCTATCCATGAAAAATTACTTATTTGCTTTTTAAAACTCTACCCTTGGCCCAAGCAGTCTCAGAACCTGCAGAGTTTGTAATCTCACTTAAAAGAGTATGGGAGGGTCTCCAAAAATGAGGTCACACATGACAGAATTCAGGGCTAAAAAAATTTGAACATGAAAAACCAACCAGATATTGATGCAGAGTCCCAAGCATGTCTAATTTAGACAGGAAAACACACCCTGTGCTAACTAATGCTTTTTTGCATGGGTCAGACATAAAACTCAAGTTCTTTTTTAGCCCAGATGTGATTAGAGTTTGTGAAAGGCGTTCCTAGCTTCCCCCACAAAGAAAGAAAGAAAAAGAAGAAAAAAAAATATCTATTATCTCACTGCTTCTGTAAGCTGACAACATTCAGAGAGATGCTTGGTTTAGCTGGTTTGGCTGCAGGTTTTTTGGCAGTTCCTTATGGGTTGGGTTTTTTTTGGGGGGGTGGGGTTTGTTTGGTTTTGGGGTTGTTTTTTTTCATACCCACAGTAATGTTTGCTGCAAAAAATCTTATCTTCATTGAGCTCAGATTGATCAATTAGTCTCTGACAAGACATCACTAAGGAGTTCCTGTGTTTAGGATGTGCAGTAGTGAAGATGATGTATCACCACTATGGAAATCACAGCAGTGGGAGCAACAGTAGGACAAACAGATTAAAGTGCTCACTTGAAGTCCACTTCTATTTGTTTGTGGATGGGTTTGTTTGTTTGTTTCCTGTAGACACTGCATCTGTCAGAACTGTAATGCCTTGTGAACACATTCATTCAAAGTTTCCATGCAAGCCAGACAGTATACTCATCCTTAACATTCAGTACACTTGCAGCTATTTAAGTATCATTATTGTAACTGCTGTGAAATTAATCAGTGCCAAAGTTGATTTTAAGTGCTAATACCATAAAGTTTACATAATCTACTTATTTATTACACTCTACTACATTAAGCTTATTTGCCATGTTATAAACATTTTACAGCAAATACTTACATATCCCACATCTGGTCTGTAACATGTATATGCTCCTAAAACACTATGCAGGAGATCATGATAAGGACCACCCTGATATAAGGGGTGGGAGGAAGAGGAGAAAAAAAAAAAGAAAGTTTAAAAGGTTTTTCAAAATCACTTTATAAATATAGGAAGATAGCAAGCCAGTATTAAGTTTTTCAAGATGTAATTGAGCCAGCACTTTGTTCACATCTAGGCTAATATCAGTTTTTACTCTAATCATTATCATGTATGTTTTTGAGATGTTAAAGTAACAGACCAATAATCCAATGAAATAATGCAGTGGAAATCAGTATCTAATGAAAAATGAGGATCTCTGATATACATTCAGGGTTGTTTTTTCCTTTACAGAGACAGTGGATGTTTTAATACTTAGTAATACAAGTTACTGTATTACAACAGTGCATGCTATTTTATATATATGTGCGTGCATATATTGGATCTATATAAAAATCATAAATCCTGAAAGTGTGTACTAAAATGCATCAAGATTTCCACAGAAGCAGTGAGAATATTCTCAATTTTGCATGTAATTTCATAAGCATTAATAGGAAGCACATGCATTTTTTTCCAGGAAAGAAAGACTCATAGGCCATCATTAAGTGTCCCTACTTTATTCTTATTAAAAAAGAAACTAAAAGCAAACAACAAAACTCATAACATGCTGTTGTATGTATAAAAATTTATCTTAATTTTGTTATTTTATACAAGCAACTTCCAGAAACTATTCCACATTTACCCAGCTAGGCTTCTTTTCTTGTTTAACTATTCGGATGTTTAAGTTGTTGTAGCTAAAGTTACACAAATCTTACCTTCTGGAAAATATAGAGGGATGGAAATGTGCGTGATATATCCAACTTAATCAGCTCCAGACTGGCCTCACGGTCAGCAACAGATGCACCTGCATCTGCAAGCAAAACCAACGCTTATTAAAACTGATAGATAAATTCTACAGACTTCAGAATAAAACTGCCATAGGCACATAAAGACTTTTAGCATCTAAGGGAAAAAAGTTACCTAGTTCCAATTCTTGGGAGTACGCTTCTACAGTGCTATACTTCAAGATCTAAAACTGTCCACTGATACTTCATAGATGCCATTAACTCCAACAAGTGAGGGAAACTATAAGTAATTACTACCTGTCTACTCACTCTGTTTCAAGTCACATACCTCTGCACCTTTCAGACTTAAAATCAGCAGGTTACCTTTTACTTCTGCATAAAACTCTATCCAGTCCTGCATTCACTGGAATTTGAACTTTGCCCAGATCAGTCTTCAAAATCATCTTTTCTTTCTTTCTACTGTGACTTCAGTTACTGAGTCTGTTCAAGACCACAGTGTGAGAGCACTGCCCTTGATCTAAACACAATACAGTGAGATCTCACTTTTCAAATTTTAATTCCTGATCAGCTCATTTGGTGACTCATTTCAGCCAGGAGTACTGAAAAATGCTATGTACAGTACACTAGAGAAAAAAAAAAAAAGATGAATTACATCATTATCACAAGAAACCAGCACTCCTTCACCTGCAAAGTCAAGTGTATCCCTTCCAAAGTCATGCATTTCTCATATCTCATTTAGACTGAAGGTAACTACAGATTATAAATACAGAGAAACTTCACTGAAGTTTCCAGAAGTGACCACACAGTTATGATCTGCAGAAGTTTTGCATCCCCATTCTTCAAATGGTAGGAAAGAAGGCAGCATTCACTCAAAACCTCCAGAAGAAATTCAGCTGGCCCGTGAGTTCTCTCTCTTCTATTCCCTACATAGTGACATGATGCAAATGCTAGTGATAGCAAGGAGAAAAATACATGTGGCACTTGCAGAAAAGGCTCTTTCAGAGGGCTTAAACCAGCCAAGAGCCCTCTGGAAAGCAGAAGATCACAGGATTTGAGGAATTGGCTAAACAGAACCTACTCTGCTGAAGCCTGAAAAGCAACATTTCCTTCCAGATGCCCTAAAACTACGATAGTTGCATTCAGGAGTGAGTGGGACTTTGAGAGAAAGAAGGCAATTACTATTACAGTGAAAGAACATACACAATCTAAACAAAAAGTGCAAGAACTGCTGCCTAATCCTTCCTATCTTTTTCAAAAGGAACAGGCATTATATTGGATAATTTGAGAATATTTCATTTGGGGCAGTATCCATTTAGTGATTCCCAAAGAAGTTGAGAGTCTATGATATGGAGCACAAGAAACTCCAGATTTATACAAGAAATTAGGTTCTGTGCACTCCAAAAGAGTTAAAGATATTTGAACAGGAAAAACCCTCAGAACTACACAAGTATGTTAAATGGGGCTAAAATAACTGATCATCCAAGACTCTGCTACTAAAGATTAGTAATAAGCACAGCATGTTGGCTTGCTTTTCAACCAGAAATCAAAATCCTATTATTAAGTTTTCCCTCATTACTACATTTCCCAGAATATCTGACACAATAAAAACGGGCCCTTCCCCCTTTCATTCTTATCCAGAACCACTACCTTTCCAAAATAAATGAATTACCAAGCTTTCCCCACAGTCCACACCCACACAACAAAAGAACAAACAGCCACCGCACAAACCAAGGGGAATAGCAAGCACATTTTCCAAGCATAAGCACATTTTCAGTCATGTACATACAGAATTTCTTTATAAACAGTTCATCTCAAGACAAGCTTTAGATGAGTCCCAGGGCTAGGTTAAGGAAGACACACATAATTTACAGAGTAGCCAGTTAGTCAGGACTGGCTACGGCAAGTGCAAATAAAAAGTACTTCTTGCATTAAAATGCCATTTTCTTTCCCCAAAAAAGACACCAACTCATATAAAGTAATTTCATAGCAGCTGGTACTGACAGAATCACAGAAGACAGCATTTTAAAAAAAGTAACTGTTAACAGCAGACGGAGTTAACATTTATAACAAAGATATATCATCACTGATGCTATTTTTAACAGAAAGAATACCCACAGGAGACAGCAATATGTCAGTGATAAAACTCCATTATAATGTAAGTGTGCTAACCTCCCTACTTAACAGATCTGGAAGGAAAGGCCATCTGGGCAACCAAGGAAACCCAAGTGCGATACAAAATGTGTAAGTTCTTCATTCTTCACCTCTCAGTTCCACAAACAAAGAGAATAATTTTTTCCTTTCCCCAAATTATGAAAGGGATACCAAACTAAGAGAAATCTAAGCAGAACTAAGCAATAGCATTTACTATACTATACTTAACCCATTTCTTCTTTTTGTATTCCACCTAAAAATTTCATGAGAGCTTAGCTCTGGTATTTCAGGAATTCAGAAGAAAACACATTCATTTGAAAATTAACTAGCACATGCAACATTTTAATGCATCTTTTATTGATACAGTAAATACTGTTAAGCTTCTCACTCACTGACTTGTTATAAGAAAGCAAACATTTGAGTAGGGAATGACTGAGAGTACTTCCAATAAATGTTCCTAATGTTGCAATTGCAGCTGAACTTGTGAGACTTCTTGGGCTTGTAAAAGTGAATAGGAGGCTGTCTAGTATTCAACAGAACCCACCTTCAATGTCATTCTCAGTACTCGTCTCACTGAAGCTTTTCCATCTTTCCTTAGCTCTTGACAAGAAGATTTCATAAAGTTCTGTGAAAAGGCAAAACAAAACCAAAAACAAAAAAGGAAGAGATAAGTAAGAAAAGCTCCCATCCAAAACAAAAGCACACGTAGTATTCTTGCCTTTGGTTTTGCTGCTTGGTTTCAGCCTAGCCACCAGGGGAAAGGGGAGAATCTATTTAGATGGTTACCACTAACCACTGGAGTACCACCGTATACAGTTTTATAGCGTGCACTGTTATGCTTTCTTCTGTAGTGATCATAAAATTACAAGAGGGAAATTATGTCTTAATTCAGATTTTTATTTTTCTGAATAGGTTAGAACACTTCCAGTTCATCAAAATCATTAGTTATAAAATAAAGCAATTCCCTTTTCCACCTCTTAAGAAAGAAAAGCTACAAATTCTCAATTTTAGGTATAAAAATTAATTTTTTGGGAGGAGCACCACCTTAACTCTTTTAAGACTAGAATACTTCTGTAAGCAGGTTGTGATCCTTGTTTCCATCCTTGTTACCAGACTGTGTCTAACTGTAAAAAGACCTGTTCCTAAGGTTGTAAAATACAGTTCTTTAAAAAGCAAATATACCCTGGTTTCTACTTTTTTTAACAAAAGTTTAGGCAACTTAATTTTGCATTAGAATGTGATCTATAAAAACATACCAGGAGTGATATTTAACTCATTTCCCACAGCTAGACTCCAAACCTTCCCACGTACACGTGGGGGTAATCCCTGCCACCACAGCTCTCGAACTCTTCGGGTAGCACGCCTAAAATAGGGAAGCAGGGAAAGTAAAAACAAGTTCAAAGGCCACATATTGTACATCTTGTTTTCTAAAATCACTGGGCAACTTACAAGCAAAATACATACTATTTCCAAAATCAATATTCAAGGATGTCTGCTTTTGCTAAAGCCCTGCTAAAAGAAACCCCAAAACATTAAGTTCCCAGAAAGCACATTTCATGTTGTGCTGTAATGACCTCTCAACTATACCACGGCACCAAAAACTGACTTCTTGACCAAACAGAAAGGCAAATGAAATAAGGTATGTGGGTCCTCTGTTTTTTTAATAGAGACAAACCAGCCTTGCCTCATTTACCTCAGACATTAGGAAGAAATTCTTCACTATGCAGGTAGTGAGGCACTGGTACAGGCTGCCCAAAGAAGCTGTGGCTGCCCCATCTGTAGAAGTGTTCAAAGCTGGGTTGGATGGGGCTTGGAGCAACCTGGTCTAGTGGAAGGTGTCCTTGCCTGGGGCAAGGAGTTGGAACAAGATGGTCTTTAAAATCCCTTCCAACCCAAACCATTCTATGTTGATTTACATAACAGAACTTTACTTACATGCCTTCCCAGTTAGGTAGTATTTCATTAACCCAAATCACCATAGCACTAGCGATATTCTCTTCTTGCTTGAAACGCTCTCTCATTATTTTTTTCCTTTTATGTGCTTCTTTAATTTCTGTTAGACATGTTAATAATTCCGCATTAGTGTATATAAATTATTAGGTAAATAATTCAGCAATTATCTAATTATTTGTCTGAAAGATCAAAGGTAAATTACAGTTGCTGGTACTATTTCTGTTGACTGTAGGTGTGTTTCTCAGGAACTTTTTAATTTAAGCTGTCTTTAATTTATTCAAATACACAGCCATTTAGACAAGGAAAAATCTAGCTAGAAAACTCACTGCGCTTTTCTGCAGTACACAGAATGACTAAAAAGCAAGCACGTCAAACTGTCTTTTCTGTAATGAATTTCACATCATATTCTGCCTAAACCTTACGTATTTCTTAGACTAAATAGCAAGAATTATGGATGAAATTATTACTCAAAAATGTAATTCTACACCCATTTAGAAATTATTCAGATTTCACTGAAATTTCCATCTAGAAGGATTATGTATTTTCTTTTCTGGAAAGAGGACCTAAAGATCCAAGACAAAGCCACAATGCTGAACAAGAGAAGAGTGTTCTGCCTTCTGTTAAAAAGAAGAATTTATAGATCCGCTTATTAAAATGGTTAAAAGGAGGACAGAGCAGTGTTATCTTAATATCACTAAGAACCACTGTGAAATTGCAAGACATTTTCTGTTTATGCATGCGTTAGAAACATCAAGGGCGTAAACACACCATCATTGGTAAACTGACACGACTGATCGGCTTCATTAAGTTTTCACTGAAGCTTTGTGTGCACACCAATAGTTAATTTAAGGAATACTAGGGCACATATGCTAAAATGCTACACGTGGCTGACCCTCCAAAGATGCAGTTAGAGAACACAGACCACAACTTACAAGATGCATACCACAAGAGAAGAGTGAAACAAATTGTCAAATGTTTTGGATTTTATTATTATATCTTTCAGAGTAAGCTGCCACAGATCCATAGAGGATCAATCAGTTCAGAAGCTTGTAACTCTGACAACAGCCCAAGTAAAACATTCAGCACAGATTCTTGAAATAGCTTATTCCCTGAATACTAGGCACAAGACTACAGAAGTCCTTTCAACAACTGTTCATAGACTGACACAGTACCAGATGCTACAGATCTGTTTTTTAAATTAAACATATCTAATGGGACTAGGAAGGTTCACACAGCCACAGCTGGTTGGAAAAAAAAAAATCCCAACAAAGGTTTCATTTGTCTTCACACTGAAATCAATGTGACATTCCTGAAGAGAATGTCAGATCTTCAAGCGGTCAGCTTTATTATACTTTGGCTCGCAGTGGCAACTGTAGCAACACAGCTTGGGGAAAAAAAAAAAAAACCAGAGGTCCAAGTACCCAGAAAGTTTCTAGCTGATCACATTACACAGGTAGTTAAAAAAGAAAAAGAAAGATTCCTTAAGTTACTGTGGTGGACTAAGAAAACAAACTGATAATGAGTTCTGATCTAAACTGTGTGCGCGTACGTACTAGACAATAACCTAGATATTAAACAAGGTTGTTCTTCACTGTACCTACCAGCCTGAGAACAGAGCCAGAAATTGTTCTATTTTTGCTGCACAGTTAAAAAAATTATACCGGTTATTGGCAGTTAACATACCTCGTTTTTTCGCCTCTGCCACCATCTCATCATACTCTTGTCGGTGACGTAAAGCCTCCTCCACAGATTTGGCAGGAAGATTTCTGAAAACAAGTTGTTCATGAGTTTAACAGACACAAACAGCATTCTGAACCATTTAAAAATAGGTTTTAATTTGCCTCTCTCTGAGCCAAAGAGAGAACTACTAGATGTTTACTGCTTCTGTTTATTAGTTCTCATATACCTTCCTCCAAAGCAGGATTATTAGATTTGTTGAAAATCTGGAGTGATGCTCAAATGAAGTTCGCAAGAATTGACATAAGGAAAATACTGAAATTCCATAGTTACTTATTCCAATGCATTTCTGGACATGCATACTTTAATCATTAAATGTAACCGCATATCGATACTCCATTTGTTCATATGAAATCTATGATGACATTTTCAATAAAAGGTAAATGTTTTTATTCATTATAGATAGTCCTTTGAAACTCCCACAAAAGAAGATGCCAACAGAAGAAAGGATAGATCCACACTTATGTCAGAGCTAAAGCTAACGAAGCTTGCTGCAGTGCTGCAAGTTCACCATCTTAAAATGTGTTTGTTTTTCGGCTGCACAGCAATTCCCTAATTGCCAAACAACAATGTTTAGTCTCAGATTCTTACCCAATCTCTAGCCTACTTGGGTTCAAAATAAACAGAAGACAGTTTTGTGATTTTAGTATCAAAAAAACCTCTAAATAATAATTAAAAAAAAAAAAACACAAAACAAAAAACAAAAACCCAAACCAAAACAACACCCCAAACCCAGAAAAGATCCCTTTATTAGTATTTCCAGTGACAGCAGGAACAGAATATATCTTTAAGGATGAGATTGTGGCAACACATTACATACTTGGGATGACATTCCAATTTAAAACAAGTGGAAGTGTCACTTGTAAAAACATACTTATGTTAGTTTGTGAATTGTGGTATTTTGAAAGTACAGAAAAGCATCAGCAAAACAGTTACTGCATATCTCACTCTATCAAAAGAAATAATGCATTACTAAAAAATAATCATAGCAATGAGCTTATATACCACTAGAGAGAATACTGAAGGAAACACTACACATTCTATTTTCCATTTCCTAATTGGAACTAATTAGAGCAAACACTTAACAGCGCCATCACAAGCTTTCTCAAGGCGCAATTTGGAAAGTATTTCTTAGGTTTCAAAGGAAATTCTTCCCACTCCTGCTGTTACGTGCCTAATTCTTTTGCTTTTTTTTCCTTTATAAGAAACTCCTCTGGTAAGCCAAGCCCAGGTCTCCTGAAGTGAGAACTGCCACTGTTAAGTCTTCCTGACTGGTCTAGGAGATTAAGTTTCCAGAATGGGGAAAAGAGAAGGGACTGCACACTGAAATGGCAGTGAAGAAATCTATGAAAACTCTTCAGGAATTTTCCTGATTAAGGATGCCCACTACACTGCCACAGGCAGCTGTGATACACAGTAGGCAACAGACTGGTGGCCCCAGGCTCTATTCTTAAACCATAGCGAGAAAGAATTCCTCATGTAGGCTGTAATGTACTTCAAGGTTCTTCTGAAAGTATTTATTAGGCTATTAGCTGAGATGGACTAATCCAGTGATACTTTCAGGTAAGATTTGTGAAGTTTAGCTCATCAGAAGTATATCTAATGAATTCAGTCATCATCAGTTCCACAGCAGGATTATACTTACGCTGGTCGATCCTCCAGAATCAAAGCAGTAGTTGAAAGTGGTTCAAATTCAATATTTTTACGTCTTGCTGATGGAGGTGGAGGTTTATACATTCTTCCTGTACGTGCTTCATATTCCTAAACAATATTATTGATAAAAATTACATATCAACTTTCAGCCACACTTGTAATTAGTAAGCATAACATTACCTAACACTTATTTAATAATGTTAAAATATTAAATAATTTAAGACACAAGGAGCTAACATTAGAAGGTGAAAGTGTTTATAGCAAAATAATGTAGCTTTGCAGGACTTTCTTATATCAACTTAACCTTTGATCTATTCTAGTTCAATATGACTACTGATCATCCAAGGATCAGTTAATTATAAAATTTCCATAATTTTGCCAAGCTAGCTAGTGCACAAGTATATTGAAGCAAAACATGAAGCTGACAACAGAAAAGCAAGCCACAAAACACCAAAACACCCAAAATCAAACCAAAGAACCCACACCAAACCAAAACACAAAAACCCCCAACAAAAACCCCAAACCACCACTACAAACCACTAACCAAGAATGTGTGTCTCTTCCCATTTCTTTCATTGTGATTCTAGCCACCCTTAAGATCTGGTAACCATCATGTTTCTGAAGCCTTTAGGAACACTGTCAAACCTACACTGTCTAAAACACCTCCACTAGAGTCAGTGAAAATGTAACAATATTTATCATTACAAGTCTTTTTCACATAATTTCTTTCTCAGAGGTTAACACATGCAATCTACTTAGTAAGAAATATTTAACAGCCTTTAATATATATTAAAAAGACAAAAGAATCCCATTCCTTTTCCACAGAAGCAACCCAACACAACAGAAATATGAGACAGTCTTTAGGAAAGAAGCTAGACAGAGCCAGATGAAAACCTCAAATCTCATGTTCCCTTTTTTTTTTTTTTAGCATCTGTAAATAAAAATTTACTGTCAAGTTACTTGGAAACCCATTCTTACAAGCCAGCAAATCTTAAAAGGTTATTTGTGAGATTTCCAACTTCTCCCTAAACCAAATTAGCTCATGAGTTCATACTCTCCTTAGGCATGAAGGCTAAATAAGTGTTTCTCTGCAAGTCTACTAAGAGCTGAAAGATCTTCTTCTTAAGACAACAAAATTAAGGTACTTTACTAATGTACTTTCACAGATCACACAGCTGTATTCTTAAGCACAGACAAGTGAGCTCTAACTTGCATAAGTGTTTTTTTTTTATCTAAAGACAGTTTGTTCTTCTACATCTGTTGCTTTAATAACTGTGTAAGTAAATTCAGTCACAGATTAACCAAAATATCTGATGCCTTAGTCACCAAAAAATTAAAAAGAAGAAAAAAAAAAAAGCAGTTACCAATTAGGCCATGTATCTCCATGTATCTTTCTAATCAAACTTAAGTCTTCTCCAGAAACAGTTTCCAAATGAACCTCACACCTAATAAACAGTTTCTTGTACACACTAGTTCTTCCAGGGAGAAACAGAGGACTTCGCACATTCAGTGACTGTTGACAGCATTACACAAACAGAGCTGGCAACTTTAAAGCTTTCACATAGCTTAAAAGCCCATAAACTTAAATGGGAACAAACACCACAATGCAGCCTCAGATTTCCAGAGAAGGTACAAAGTGTTTGCCCAGCACTAAGCTGTCTTAAAGCTTTTTGATCAACAGCCTCCTTACTCTATCCATTTTAATGATCTCCAACAAAATTTCTGTTCTGCCACATTGTGCATAATACATTGAATGATCTGAAAAGTATAACCTCAATGGTGTCATGTTAATTGCATCTCAAGAGAGTTATTACAGAATCATTGAGATTAGAAGTGACCTCTGGAGATCACCTAGTCCAGCCTCCCTGCTCAAAGCAAGGTCAGCTACAGCAAATTGCATAGGGCCTTGTTCAGCCAGTTTTTTTAGTATAACCAAGGATGGAGACTCCACTCTTGCTAAGCAGAGGCTACAGCAGCTGGTATTCCCAAGTAGTTTCCCATCCACACTCTAATCAAGCCCAATCTGTCAGCTTCAGAGATCAGAGGAGATCAGGTATGTTCACAGCAGTAAGGCCATATGCATTACACACCACTAGTACCTTTCAGACCCTGAGGAATTATTTGGACTCCCTGCCCCTTTCTGTTTTCCAGTATGTGAGAGAGAGAACAGTAGTTCAACTGATGAGGAAAGGGGACTGCACTGCCACAAAACAATCCAAAGAATAGGTCTGGAACATTCTCGGTACCTTCTGAAGTGGTTTCCAGCCCCCTAACCCCAAAGTCTTCAGCTATCTTTCCAGCTATCTACCCTCTTAGCACTGTATCATACTCTGCCTCATGACAGTGTACCAAATTTTTTATTTGATACATCATTTTATTAGTGCCCCGGAAAGACAAACACAAATCTAAAGAACCAGCACACAACTTCAACTAGAGAAGCAACTCTGTTGCTTTTCTGTCTTCAAAAACAGTCCAAATATGCACCTCAGAAAGAAAAGGAGCAAGCAACTGTTTGCTATTCTCATATATACATACATTCACATTAAAAACCTAATTCTTTGTAAACACAATGACTTACAAGTTACTAGCCAACTGTGTTCTAAATATTTCTATATCTCTGGCCAAAACCAGTGGTTATACAAATCCCCTAGAACATATTTTTCTCCTGAAGGGTAATTTCAAGACAACTACTGACTGGAAAATAATATGCATCCAACATGATTTGGCATATTCAAACAAATATCTCAAAGAACTGGACATACAGGATTTGTAGAGCTCTGTTGTAATGAGTATATATCTTCTTAAGTCCAAAATTTAATTCCACTTAAAACCAGAGACATTTTAGGCACTTCTGCCGTACTTTATACCTCAGGATACCCCAGCACATTCTTAACTTAGGAATGTACCCTGTGATAGTACCCTGGAGGTCAACATCCAGGTTCCAGTAGAGTAGCAATGCCATCCCGCATATCCTTGCGTAGAAGTTCTGATTTACTTTCATATTTCTAGTACTTTGTAACAGGAGACACAAAATCAATTCATTTAGTGGTCAGAGATGAGGAAGCTCAATAGTACCAACCTTTTTCACATTCCTACACACCTGATTCATATGCAAGTTAAATAATAAAAGCACTGCAAGATGGATATTAGGATGAAGCTATTCTCACCTTTTTATCACAAGCAACACATCTGTGCTAGTGCTTCTGGCTATTGCATGTGCTAAGAACTGATACACTACTTCAAAACAGCAGTGAAAGAAAGAGACTGGGGCATGGGGAGGAGTGGAAATTAAAAATCTTCAGTGGGGATTTCCACATATGCAGAACTCATCACCCAACTGTGTTTCTGAAAGCAAGTAAACTTCACGAACAGCTGAGTTTTGAAAGAAAAGAACACATGAACAGAGGGAAAACTGTTACTAGAAAGAGTATAGGCACCAAAATAGCTTCAGGCTCAAACTGCCATAACATTCTCCAAGACAAAATACATTCCAACATATTAAAACTATCCAATGGAAGATTCTTCTTCCTCAAGGAGCCCGTGCTCTAGGAAACTTAGTTGAAGATTAGATCCCAGAACCATCAGACATGCATTAACCCACTGATTTATGCAACTAAAATGCCATTTTTTTTCCTGGACTATTTTGTATGACTAGATGTAAAGAATTTAATAAGCCTTAAACATGCATTTGATACAGAACCTAAAATTCTTGATATGGGATAGAAAGCTTCAGCTGATACAAAATTTAACTTCAAAAGATGTGAGCTAATACTCTCCCATAACAAGGTGAAATACGACTTCAAGTCAAATGTCTTGTCAAATGCTTAACATGCAGGGCATATGCCAGAGAACAGAACAACTGACAGCTAAGATTCAAGACAATGTAAAAAAAATAACTATGGAAGTGTCATATGTATGGTTTCTGTAGCTTACAGAATGTTGTTAAAATATTGCAGCATATCTGGTTACTCAAAATTGCAGAACATTTCACAAGCCCAAAGAAAAAGAATCTCAGCTTTGATAGAAAGTAAGAATAGCTATCTCCTTATTAAGTCTGGAACTACATCCTCTCATCTGTTGCCAATATTTAACCTGTTAACAGGCTAAAAGCATGTTTTTCCTGAAAAACACTGTGACGATATATTTAAGAGCACTTCAATATGTGGAGGGACTTGTATTTCCAGTATTTATTCCTGCAGAAATACAGATAAGCCTATTAACCTACAGACAGGTAACAGGTCAATGAGACTAGGAAAAAATCTTTGCTTATAACCTGCCTTTGTGCTTGAGAAGATAAAGCTACACCAAACAGTGTTGTTTTTAACTATACAAAATTGAAGTTTCTTTTCCTTCCTCAGAACCACCATACAGGACAGATGGACCACTGAGAGCTATTTTAGATATCTCTAAACAGTACTGGATTCCACTGTGGAACATGTGTGTAACTGCCCATAGCTGCTTCTTCCAGCATCTTAGCAAACTACCTTATAGAAAAGAAAACCAGCTGCACTGCAGCATTCCAAAAGCATTAGATAGGACCTTAAGTAGGGTATGCTCATGGAAGAAAAAGTACTTAACTAAGTGTGCACATAATTCCGTTTTAGAAGACAAACTTGCATCCATAATGCCTGAACTATAGAGCTTTAAAGGAATAAACACTGACCATGAAATTTACTGTGCATCTTGCTGGGCAAAGTTTTGAGGATCCAACAACAAAAGCTGAACTGGAAATGAGTGATAAAAGCCTTGGATTACAAGGATTGTGAAAGTCCTCACAGTCCTGGAAGTACCTGTTATACAGATTAAGCACTACATATCCAATTATGCTTTAGGTATGCCAGAGGACAAAGTGATAATGGAAGTGATAATGAAAGGTAATTCACATTGTCTATCTTAAGGATTGCCTCTAATGTAAAGTAGACAAAACATGCACCCTGTGTATGACAGTTTCTTTTGACATGCTTTACTCCCCTAAAACTCCAAGCCTTGTACTGAAACAGGATTTATTCAATCAGTTGTTTCTTCTTTTGAGGAAACAATGGGGATTGCCATATATTCTGCAAGTGGTTTCAAACCTCTCTCCCCTTCACACACGTGTTCAGCTGTGGAGCAGGTAGGATTCTAAAAACATTTATATGATTACTTCCACAATGTTGTACAGTTAAGTAGAAATATCATCTGAAAGATTATTTCCCTTCATTTCAAGCAGGGTTGATCATCCACAAATGGAAGCATTAACAGAACTGCTTAGGAGAGCACCCATCTATATCACCCTAATAAAACTAATACAGAATTTATGCAAGAAGAATATTTACTAACATATAAGGATTCCCTCTTATACCACTATGTGTATCCCAGGTTAAATGTTAAAACTGCTGAGCTAGCACTGGCTACAAGGTAATTATAAAAAAAGAAGTGCTTATAGCAATACTAATCTTCACACAGCGCAAGAGAACAGCCAGACACTGAAGAGTTTTTCTAGGTCAACCTTCCAAAGTAATGCCATCCATCTTCAACTGTTTATTTTTTCCTCAACTGGATATTTAACAAATTGCATCAAGTTCCATCTTACTTCTTTACAAAGAGCATGAAGCCACAGGCTTTGGCCACTATAAAGAAAAGCTGAGAGTGGCCAGACCATGTAACACGAACCACAGGTATCAAATATCAACTAGCAGTTATATTACTGCTCTGTTTCACAAAGCCAAAGTTAACGGATCCACAGAACTAAAAAGCCAACTTGTACCATTCCTGTTTAACAGAGTGTGGGATTACATTAAAAGTTTTCAAAGTAACAGACATGCACTGACTAATTTCAGAAGGACACCAGTCACAGCAAACCAAAGACATAACATATAACAAATGTTTCAAAAGCTACACTTTTCTATGTTTCCAGTTTCATATTAGAAATAGTGATTAAAAGCATCTGGAGTTCTGATGTGCCACTGTGTGTTCTGTGTTAATAGCTTGTATGACCTAGTGACAGGGAAAAAAAGAGATTGTAGGATATCAGTTTTCAAAGCTAATACAAGGTGTTCAAAAGTATTACAAATTAAGCCTTTTAACAACTTTTATCATTAAGCAAGGAGGCACAGCAGACGTAAGTAAATTACTACCAAGCTCTAGCATTACTTATTTCCTGCTATTCAAGAACATGCAATATAAACAATAACACTTTTAGCTGTTAGTGAGATTCATATGTGAAGTTTGTTTGCTTATTTTACTAATGATAACTAATGAATTGATGGTTAGTTCCATAAAATATTCATACTACTGTGAAAATGTGATGTTTGTTCTATTTTAATGAGTGCTACACAGTCCCATGCATGGCATTGCATACAACTAAAAAAAATTATATATTAAATTTCATACCCCTGTGTTTAATAGACTGAGAGCAGATATTGACGCAAGACTGCCAGTACTGTCATCCTAATGAGAAAAACAGAAGCAAAGCCTTAGTGAATAAATTAAAAAGACCATTATAATACAGCAACATGCAAGCCGAAATCTAAATTCACACATATTTATGTTCTGTGTTGGAAGAAACATAGATGTGTCTGTTCATTGTTCTTCAGCCTTCAAAATATATGAAAACACATACAAAAGACTTCCCACTTGTGCAAAATGTGCATAGACATCTACTGAACTCTTTTTTCTGTTTTAATTGGAATATTATATTTTCTACAATCAGCATCTTTGCCTGAAGGGCGATCTTTTTCTGTAGCACTTCTCAGGAGCATAACAAAAGGTATGATACACTGCTGCTCAATAATCAAAATCACCCATAAAAGTTACACTTACTTAAACGCTAGCCTTAAAAGATAGCTGTTAAAAAGAACTGTATCTTTTTTACAGGATGACACAAAACAGAAACTTTGCTCCGAAAACAAACCCTGAAAACCTCACTTTCATTCAGCTCATCTTAGATTGCATTTCACACCCACTTAGATCTTTACCTATAAGCTAATTAGCTCACAACCCCTCAAGCTCACAAGCATAAGTCTGCTCAACCTCAAAAGTTCACTTCAGAGAAAAACCAATAAACCCCCCACAATTATTTTCACCTGTGCCATCCTTTGCTAATGAAATTCAAAGGCCCAATAGCGAGGGAGACATCCCATCAAAAAGATGATACAGAAGACCAAGAAAAAAAAAAAAACACAACCTTGTCCCATCAAATCAAAGTAAAAGACATTCCATAATTTTTATTACATCAATTTGTTTCTATCTTTGTTTCCCCAAAACCCAGGAACTTCCAAGGACAGAAAAGCTGATGCTTTCTTTTTCAAGCTCTAGGAAGTGAAAGTCACTTCAATACTCTTTGTACTTGACATCAAAAAACTTGTTAAAAAAAAAAAAAATCCAACAAAACAGCAAGCAGAGGAATTCACATCAGCAGTCAACTTCAAAACACTAACACCTACCATGCTCATTGTAGATAGAGCACCTCCCCTTGAAGATGCATTTGTGCCACTAGCACAGCATTGCCATCATAAAAAGTTCTCCTTGACAAGTTTCCCAGGCTCTGTAAGCCCTGTAAATTGGAGCTGAAGTGTATTTTCTATCCTTTGTGCAAACAAAAGGAGGCATTTGTCTCACTGAGGTCCAACCAGCTTCATTACCATTTTACTGACAAAATAATCCTGCAAAAGCCTAAAACACTGGGGAATGTCTTTGTTTTACCTTTAGCATAGCAGTTTACTGACTACTACACGCCTGACTCTGGAGAGATAAAGGACAGTTCTTGAAAACATGACTGCTACACTGTCTACAAAGGAAAACCATCACAGGCATCTCACTGCTGCTAGTACAGAAATTGTTATTCAGGTGTGTTACACTGTTCCTTGCAAGACCCAAACACCCCGACTTATCTTGTCCTGGTTTCAAGGCAGTTTGTTACCAACCACTGTTAACCAATGTTACCATTTCTACCCCATATCTGCTAAACAGGCAGAAGTCCTGCTTTTCTCTTTTCTCTGGTAATAGTGCAAGATGAGCCAGCCTATCTAGATAACAATCTACTTAAGAACCAATCCTATGAAAAAGCATCTAGCACTGTATTTACCTACTTCAGGCCGATATTCGGTCCTTAGATTTGTTGACAAACATGCCATATACACTTTTAAGCATCAAGAGCTTTCTCCACTGTTAAATCAAAACAACAAAAACTGGAGGGAAGAGTTAATATTGCAAGTTACAAGGTCTGAGTCACATGAAAACCAATTCAAAATACATCCATTCCTCTGAAGAGAAAACTCCAATTAGTTGTCCCTTGGAGACCATGGGAGTTCTGCTGATCCAGTGAATTCAATTTCTCCATTAGAACTCAGACTGGAGGAGACAACGACATTGGAAAAATATGCAAGTGAAATCATTAAGTTTTTCAGCCCTCAAGTACTTTTTTTTTTTTCCCCCAAATATTCAGAGAGATTCAAAAATACTTTTAGAGGTTGTAGGACAGTGACCCAGTCATCAAAATCAGCATTACTATTTAACAGACTGTCTAAAATTAATACCTTACATTTTGTATGCAACATGACAGCTTTTGAAGACACATCACTTCTGAAAAAGGAGTAATTTGTAAATCACTGGAAGCTCTTCATGGTGCCTCAGATTTAAATAGAAAATAAGCTCCTCCCCCCCCCCAATTTAAGTCTGCCATTGACAGTACTTTGCTAAAATAGCTGAGGAAGTTAATTTAGTGTATGTTTTACTTCTTTTTATCTTGCCATGTGCATTTCCATATTTTGAGTTTAATTCAGGCATATTAGGAAAAAAAAAATCACTGCACTGCTTTAAACAAATTAATAAGTATTCAAGACTGCTTTAATAAAATCAAGAGCTAATCTTAATGAGTTGATTTTTGGAATCATTTTAATTATAGATTAAAAGCTCTTTTCTTTTAGCTATAAGCATAAAAAATGAAATCAAGCTTGCATTTTTAAAAAGAAGTTGGACTTCAGTCAATACACACCAAAATCAGCCTACAAGTCAGTTTCTCCTTTAAATGCTTCTGTGTTAAAATGTTTCAGCAGTCTAATTTAAAGCAGATTTCTGTACAGATTGAAAAGAATTTGCTAGAATGATCATTAATGACCACATACTTCTTATAACAGGCAGCTTTATTAGCTGCAGTTCATGCAAAAAGGCACACTTCCTAAAACCATCAAATGCATTTGACATTTGCAGTCCTAAGGAGTTGCTAAATTCCCTTTTTAAAAAACAGTGAAGGAAGGAAGCCCAGAGGAGGGAGATGTCCAGCAAAAGAGTTGGCCTCAATCACATCCTGCTTGGGCAGCTCTAAATCCAAGGAGAGCCAAGCATGCCAGCAGCTGCGAGCAGGGAGATGCAGCTGCCAAGAACTTTCAACCTCTGACCCAGTTTGCACTACAGCATCTCACTGAAAGCATGCCGATGGCAGCACAGCTGCAAAGGACACTGACATCTCCCCAGACAGACAAGCCCTGCAGGTGGCTTTTTAACAAAAACATTTATCATCTTCCACATATGCTAAGAAACTTGCAAAGGAATTATTTACAGCAATATTCATTAGACAGTCTCCGAAGGCAGAGCTGGCTAGCCTCAAAAATGAAACAGCATCCCAAATTCAGTTTCCAGATTTTCTTGGAAGTTACTCAAGATACTACAATCACCACCTGACTTCTCTGGAGAGGCATATATAGCAATTTCCAGCTGACAGTGATTAGGAGCCACAAGCATTCATTTAAATGTAATTATCAATTTACTACATCATCCTTACCAAAACAAAGATAACAAAAGAGGCTTCCACTGGCCAGGATACAACAGGGCATGTGAGCTATACCAGCCTATACCTGACTATAAATCTACAATGATGCAATTTTTTTTCCTGTTTTACTAATAGGAAAGTCCATTAATAAATATTGCTACAAACCTTTGATACAAGCATTACCCTTACCTCAAAGACTTCCTTCTCTATTTATTATGAAGTTTTTCCTGTCAGGAGTTAATTTTTCTCCAAAAGGGCTTCTCAAGACCTCATCCTTCATTTGAAGGATGCTGACTCATTACTGAGTTTCCTTAATCAAGTGGTTATTTGCACCCTCCCAAGGCGCTACTGGCATCAGTAAAGTCACAGAACTGCATTTAACCATGCAGAATGCCAGGTTCGGAGCAGTAAGATTTGTTGCTAATAATAATGTACCATGAACTCCCTTGCAGGCAGCTTGCCTACAGCTTAAGCCTATTCTACTTGCATCATCTTACAACTAGAAGCTCATTTTACAAAAGCTGGTAAACAGTAAGCAGCCTTTGTACCTAAAAAAGTTGGGGAATATACAGGGTTTATGTTTCAGATCATAAACTTTGACTTCAATTTGATCTTTTGACTTCAATTTAGAAAGTCAAGTGACAGTTTCAGAAACAATCCTAATATGAATTATTTTGCTAGGTTCACAGAATTACTTTAAGAAGTTGACAGAAATATGATTAAAGGCCTCATAACTGCATTCTTGCCTATATTATTTTCATTTACTCTCCAGCAGAGTGAGGAATTTAGTCTAGGGACTTCAGTCGGCCATTCAGAAAGGGAAGATAGTATTTTCCACTGATCTTCAATAACCAGATGTGCCTATATTCATTCTAATCCACTGCCAGCTTAGCAAATTTGAATGTTCTTGAAAACCACTGGATTTTCTTCAAAGGCATGTGTACAAGGAGCTACATTGTAATTTTTAAACACACATGCAAGATATTTGACACATATTAGATATAGAGACATCACTGTCACCTCTCAATTTAAGAATCAAATTTTCTCAGGTATTGTAGATCTAACTCTGTGTTAACATTAATCTGGATCCCCTCTGATAACTGTGTTGTATCTTAGCTCATAATACTTTATCTAAAGACCATGCATACTTTACATAAAATTAAAAGCTAAAAATAGTAGCTACAACTGACACATTAATTCAAGATTATATAAATCCAATAGTGACTCTAATCTGGCAACCATTATAACACAAACCATAGGACTAGCGGGTAGAATCAACTGCATCATGTTAAAAGACATGAATGACCCAGGGAACTACAGACCAGTCAGTCTCACCTCTGTGCCTGGCAAAATCTTGGAGCAGATTCTCCTGGAAGTCATGCTAAGCCACATAAAAAAAACCAAGGTGCTTGGTGACAGCCAGCATGCCTTCACTAAGGGGAAATCCTGCCTGGCCAATTTGGTGGCTTCTATGATGGGGCTATGGAACTGATGGACAAGAGTAGAACAGTTGATATCATCTACCTGGACTTGTGCAGAGCATTTGACACTGTCCCACACGACATCCTTGTCTCTAAATTGGAGAGACATCAATTTGATAGGTGGACCACTTCGTGGATAAAGAACTGGCTAGATGGCTGCACACAAAGAGTTGTGGTCAATGGCTCAATGTCCAGCTGGAGACCAGTAACGAGTGGTGTCCCTCAGGG
>WYDI02016691.1:0-50965 GCA_009867235.2 Psittacus erithacus
TGAAGCTGGCTCATGTTCATTTTCTCATCAACCAACACCCCCAAGTCCTTCTCCACAGGGCTGCTCTGAATCTCTTCAGGTGTTCAAATTTCCAGTACCATTTTGTTGTGGTTGGCATAATAATTTTTTTGTACTAATTGACTGGTCATCCTTTTGCTTTCTGAGGTAGCAAATGGTAATCCAGTGTATCTGCTGACAGAGGCATTTAAACATTGTCTGTTTATGAGCCTCCATGATGTTTTCCGTTCCAGAATTTTAATTGATGTTCTTTCCTCCAGGCAATTATCTCTGCAAAACTCTCCACAGCTTCATCCTTAAGTTCACAGTCTGCCTATAGGAATGGATGTGTTTCTTCACCTGGGTGACCTCTGCGAGAAACAACACAGATTTCCAAGCCAATTCTCTTGTCTCACATGCCACCTCACTTCATCTCCTCTATGATCTACAAAGGAAAGGCAGAACTCCTTCTCCCAGTCCCTGAGATGCAGTTTCTTTTCCTCCAGCATTTGTCTGCTCCTCATCATCAGATCTTTTCTTACTATAGAGCATGCTTTCATGGGAGCCACGTGTGCAGCTCATGCGGCTCCTTGAACTAAGTGGTCTGCTTTGATTTCCACACTCAGCAGGAAGAGATACCTAGCTTTACAAGTGTGGGGGGGAAGTCAAGCAACCACTTTTGGGGAACATCAAGGAAAGATGTGATTTCAGCAGTTTGTGTTTCATCCCTTAACTAGCTATTTTGACCCCAGGCAACATCTTCACTGTCATGATTGTGTTGCTGTAAACCAAAACCAGAGTACATTTAGAGGGGAGGGTGTATTTTCCACTCCCAAAATGAACAGTGGAAATGGAGGTTGCTGGATTTCAGAGGGGAGGTAGGAGCACTTAAATGCATGATGCAGGATCAGAGAGTATCTGGCTGCATGTAGTGGGTAGGATATAATTTGGTCTGTATGATCGATTCACTGTAACATAGCATGGATTGCAATTTTTCCACCTACAAAAGCAAGATTTAATACTGCTAGGTCACAGTATGCCTGAGCATTTCAAAACACATGTTATAGGTTCACAAGAGTTGAGCAGATGCCCGCCTAACAGGATGGGTATTTTCTGCAAAGCTCAAGGTCTTTCATTTGTGGAACAGTACAGGTATGCTGATGGCAAACTTTCATTATATCTAATCCTCTTTTGTCTGCGGCGAATAAATCAGGAGGAACGTGAAGCAAACAGCGAAGGAATAACTTTTTTTCTTTTCTTGAGGAACATTGTGCTATATATTCCTTACCCTAGCAAAGTCAGAGATAAGCAGATATTACCTTGGTTTGCATCTTCACCTGGAAAGCTGTAAAGTGCCAGGTCTCACTGCCCCGATGGAAGAAGGAAAAATGCCTCTTCCTTGTATTAGATTATCTAATATTGCTTGTCTCACAAAAGTTATTTTGTCCTGGCTCTGTTCCAGTGAGGTGAAGCTTGGGTTCATTATGAGATTTTTTCCTGTGTCCCTTACTCTTTGGCAGTGATAGTAACAAATACAGAATACTGTGGTTTAGATTTAAAAATAACCTTCCGTTTCCATCCACCTTTCATGGTTGAAAGGAAATTCGTAAATTGTCAGGTTGACTTGATTTTTCCTCTGGACTTGCACCTATTTGCTGTAATAAGAATTTCCCCCTTGGGTTTCACTCATCTCCAGTGTGTGGCAGGAAAAAGGGATTAGGATTGTATTTGTCTTCTTTCTGAAGCCAATACCCTTTCAGCAAGTCTGCTATCAGTTCTAGCTGCCAAAACAGCATCTTAATGCCTTACCTGAGGGTCAAGTATTTTATATTAAGTTAACTTTTGCCTCTGTTGACTTTTGGTATTCTATTTACTTTGGATTCCTCACTCCTTATGGATCTTACTATTGTTTTATGTGCACTCAAACCTGTATTATGTTCTTTGGTTCCTCCTGCTAACCTGGCAAAGAAATGGGGAAGGAGTCTTGGGGCTTCTTCTTCCTCCAGTAATGGCCCATTTTAGTGAGTTTATCCTCTGATTTGGAAAGACTCTTAACCCTTTGGCACCAAGAGATGGGATTTCTTGACACTAAGTGCTCTGCAAATGCATTTTTGTCAGAGCTATGGACCATTGGTACCTGGGGGGATTTACACAGTACTTAGCAGACCCATTTATTTGCAATACAAAATAATGTTTTGTTTACAGCATCCTCCTCACAGAGCATTAATCAAGGCACCTCATTCCAGCTGCAAATCGTCAATAATCCATGGGGTTTTTTCCTCATTTTTTGTCACGGTAAAAGAGATCTTTTATGCCTTGTGTTAAGAAGGATGTGCCTGTGTGAGGTTCTATGCAGAGAGTTTTTCCAAGGTGACTTGCTATTCTGTGAGGTTTGTAAGTTGTAGGTCACGGATGGTTTAGGTGTACATGAACTGATGTGTGCTGTTACACATCTCTGACCACACAGTCCTGTCACAGGCCGTCAATGAATTGTCTGTAACAGTAATTTAGAACTTGACCAACCAAAGGGCAAAAATGTCCGTCAGCAAACAGCTAGCATCTGTAGTTTAATCTGAAAAACCAACTATAAGCTATTACCCACTATAGCAATTATCTGTTTTGCTAAAGGACATGAAACAAAGTTGAGCAGTCATGATTTCTTCCCGGGGAAAGCTTTTATGATCTTTCTGGCCAGTCAGTTGGAATATTTTTCCTGGCATATAGCATCACTTCATCTACTGATCTAAAATGTACCAATACATTAGATAGATAGGTCAATGTATTTTAATATTTAGTGTCTATAATTTTGTCAATGGATTGAATGAATTTTTCCAAGTGATGCACCAGAGATATCAGTTTTGGTTTCTTGAAGGTGAATGAACTGATACAAGGATAATCAATATATTTTACCCAGGGGGATACAGTCTGAGCAGTACCCAGTGGGGCCACTCAGGTACCTGAATGTAGGTATCATTTTATAATGTGAAATTGAAACGTACACATATAACCAGCATCTGAACCACTCATTGGGAGCCCTCACCTCTTCTATTTTCACCTCAGCAGTACTTGTACTATGGATTTATCTATACTTAGATTCTTATTTGTCTTTTCCTCCCAACACATAATCAAGTTGGCACATGGGCATATAGGAAAACAAGCTTTAAAACCCAGCTGACAACTATCCATCTTTCTTTTCTTTTAGGACAAGAAAATAAATTAATATCTTACTGGATATGGGAGTTTTCCAATAAATCTATTGAAGAAAAAATGTATTTTCATTTAAATTTCTGACTTTCCAAATCAGATTATTTTTTGTTTATTTGAGATTTCTGTCATGGAAGTTTATTAAAAATGTTCAGCTGTAATTTCATTTTCCTCATTTTATTTCTCATTTTCCCTGTTGAGAAACGGGGCATGGGGCAGATGAAAGATTGAAAACAACCATATAAAAAAATGGGTGGAGGGATGAAATGTCCACTTAAAAAAGGGGAAAATTTGAGGTGAGACAAATCATTATGGGGCAAAATAGTTTTCTCTAGAGCCGTTTCCTGGTTTTGAAAAGGAGACAGTTTTACTAAAAACATCTTTTGTTTGAAAACTGTCTTATTTTACTTTTCTTTCATTGTTGATTTTAGCTACATCTCAAAACCTTCCCCTTCTGTTACCTGCTGTATTGTGGAAGCTGGGCTTGGGTGGACACTGACTACCCTTGCTCATGGTATCTTCTGTGTTTTTATTGAGCTGGTCCTTGCATAGCCCCTGGTCTTGCAAACTGTTCCTACTACGTGAGGTTCAGTGACTGTGGCTGATACTGTACCAAAGTGTCTAAATCTCAGCATTCTGTGCTGAAAAATAACTAAAAATAGTGATTATCATTGTCCAAACAGTAGTGCTTTCGAGCAATAGGTTGAGATATCTAGCTTTGGAGAACTTTTTTGTCTGGATTTAGCAGCTACTCTTTGTGGGTTTGGTAAGACAGATAACCTCCAGTTTTGGGTCTCTCTGCTTTATGCAGCATCCCCAAGCAGGATCAATCCCTGCATGTCAGCGTTTCCACAGCCTGACAGTAATCAATGTACATTTTAATTGGATCAGATAGTCTTCCTTTTTTTTCCATTTATGAGTGACAATTTCTCTTTCTACGAGATCGAGTTGTACATTCACCTGTTTGGGAAGCACGAAACTGCTACCCAGCATGTCATACAGCATCAGGATTGTCTACTGTCTTGCATGAGGTTATTATGACAGGTTCCTGTGGTTTTGTGGCCTGGCTCCATGAAGCGTGTCACATTTGATGAATGTCTGACAAACGTGAGTTGCTATTTGTAGGCTTGATATAGATGGGAAGGAAGTTTTGCTGGGAGAGCTGTTCCCCCTGGACGTGATCTGATTCCAACCCTTTCAGTTCAGGACAGTCAGTCTGCAACCCTGACTGAATGATGGGTCGATATCCAATAACTCATGATCAAAACCTGAAGTCTTCTTAGTCAGCAGAGCTTGGGTTTCCTTCAGGGGAAGAGAACACTGTGCAACCACTGGGACAGAGATGCTATTTCCATTTTCCTTTAATCTGAGGACACTACAGGCAAAGCTAACCTGGCATGAAACATTCTGTATATTAATTGCCACAGCAAGATAAAATATAATAGTGTATATATTTTTGTACCCAGCTGGTTAATATCAGACCTGATTCAATCTTGGTCAAAGCTACTCAGTTAGGGCTGGGTTTTCTTTGGATGTGTGTTTTCCACTTAATTGAGCTATACCATTTGCAAGTTAACTTTTTTTCCATGCAGCTATGTGCAGGGATATTAATACTGACAAATGGATCTAATCTATCGCCATTCACCATGGTATCCAGCTACAGAGCATGAAAATTTATGATAGTCAAAAGATTTTGCCATAAAAACCCTGCTGTCTCCTGCCTTGTTGAGCCAGCATTGGAGATTTCTCTGTCTCCCTGGTTAGAATGAGTCAGGTGTGAGAACTGACTTCAGCTTTGCTTTAGGGACAGTATCATTCAAAGGTGTGTGACAGAGTATTTCCACATTTGGCCAACATCTTCAGACCATATTAATCTTAAACTGCAGATTTGCCTTCTCCTTTCACGGCTTATTTATTTTACAAAAGGCATCTCCTATTGTTTAATGATCAAGTGATTTTTCAGGCATATCATTTGCAGTAGTCAGCATTATTTACAGAAATTTGTCATTTCTCTGATACTGCTTTGTTAAGCTTGTCTTGGAGAAATTAGTCCAGGTGTCTGTCAGATAAGAATAGCAGAAAAAAGATTTTGCAGATCTTTTGTCCTTCTGAGTCCTGGGCCCTGAAAGGAAGAACAGCACCAAAGCAGAACTCACATGTGGCAACATGGTGAGAAGGCAAAAAAGCCTTGAGGGTGTGAAAACAAAGGACAGGCAGCACTAATCAGAGCTAAGCACAATGTGGGGAGATATTTAATTACCAGTATTTCTGCTAACTTGGAGGAAAGTGCCAAATCACATCCTTAGTTGACCAAACACTGGACCTACAATTTGCATGTCCTAGTTGACCATTCCTTCTTTTTAACAGATGGAAAGGGACTCTGTTAACAATAAAATGTTTGATCACCAAGTTTCCAGGGTGCATCTGGGAAAAAGGCAGCTCTCCCATGAGAAGGAGAGCTCATTTTGTTTGTACCTGTAAACAGACCATGGTCTGACATTGTTGAACAGCTAATGCCAAAAGCCATCCAGATTTGCACCTTGTCCTTTGCATTTCTTCCTGTTTTTAACTGTTACTCATTTTTACAGCACCTCAGCTGTGTAAGGATTTCTGAGCTATCATAAAAGCCAAGCGGTCCCAGTCCATTAGTGACGTGTTAAAGGTGTTTGCAGTTTTATGTCTGCTAGATTAATCGACTTTTCTGCAGACTGCCACATGGTGTTCCTTCCATTATATCACACTGAGGTATGGCAAGAGAGCATTCTTCATCAATAGGATCAAAGTACAATGAGCAAGCGCCATATGAGAACTGAAGAGCTGCTATATGAAAAGCATTTCCCTTTTAAGTTGGTTTTAAGAGGTGGCTTTAAGAGGTTTAAGACTTTCTCCTGCCTCTTGTTGTTAAAGGTAGATCTGAGTGGGACACTGCAGCTTTGCATAAGAATCAGAAAACCTCCCAAAGAACAACAGGTTTCATATTAGAAAGAAACCTACAGCTTGCCCCATAGCCATTCTGACAGCACAAATTGGATAACTAAAAGAAATGTGTTACAGCTAAAGCCAGTGATAGAAAATGGGGCCACTGGTGACATTGTCACCAGAGCCATCTCCCTGGCTGAGAAGGGTGAACTCAACAGATAGATACTTCTTGAATGGAGAGAGGAGGATAACACACAGCTTAATGACTGCAGCGCAAGACTGTGGGTCCTCCATTTGCCTTTTGCTTAAAGAAAACTGAAGTCGATCCTGTCAATAAGAAGCATTAAATCATCAATTTTGGAGACTCGAAAGTGCCTGAGAAGTCTCAGAGGTCCTATCTAGGTCTATGGTGGTATATGTGGCCCCCCTATAATTAGAGGGATCCAAGCTACCCACTAAATAAGGAAGAAAACAGTGTTTTTATAGTAGTTGTAAAGATCTTTAAGGAAATTCTTAACAATCAGGAAGGCAGCCTTCAAATCATTGTAGATACTTCTCTAAAAAACATTTACTCAGCACTCAGAAGTAGTTGAAACAGTTAATAGCGTGTTAGTAATGAATAGGAGAGGAAATGGTAACTGAATGGAAAAATCCTGTGCTTGCAGGATGTTAATAGATCTCTCTGATAAATTCTGGGCAGGAGGGAAAACGGTAGGCTACGAGTCTAAAATGCTGCATGCTGTTATGCTGTTTTACTTAATGCACTTAGCAGAGAGCTCACTCTACCATTCTAGTTCAGCAGCACAGTTTCAGGAGTAAAAATCTGCCTGATCAAACTCAGTTTGCTGACAGCCTTGGACATAAATACTGCCTATGAATATCAGCAAGGCAGTAAAAAACAGTCAAGAGAGAGGAATCATTTGAGTCAAGTCTGGCACAACTAAAATAGCAGAATGGGGGTCAGGTGTGGAGTAGGAAAGATGCATGTTTTGCCTTTTGGCACCTTAAAAACGGCAGTCGGCATTCAAAAGAGAAGTATTGAGAAATCTGCCTTAATACAGAGGTGATGATTTTTCCTATCATGTAGGTAGATGGTTGGGTTCTGAGTCTGGTTCTCAATCTGTTATGACAGTTAGCATCATTGTTGCTCCATTTATTTCAGGTTTATGCTTCAGTTAGCATAGGCAATCATGAGGATTCCCAAAGTCCTACTCGTGTTACTAAATGTTCTCAGCATTTCTGCATTCACCCAAGTGCGTCTGGTGCATATCCTGTGGTTCCATGGGCTGAGATGCCTTAGTGCTATTTCCCATTGAGTTGTTTCATTATTTATGTGTCCCTGGAGGAGAATTTGTGGAAATGGCGTTGGAGAACTGTCAGCACTTACATGTTCTTGTTTGCATCCTCTTGGCAAAGTGAGTTCCAGATCAAGCAAAGCACAGCTCAGACTTGAAATCACATCCCAGGTAAGCGTATGCACAGAGAGCAAAGACCACACACTTCATGGTTTTACACGCATTGGGGAAGGGGGAGGGAGAAAAGTAGAGAGTGTAGGCTGCAGGTTCATTTTTTGTCTAAGAGCACAGTGCAAAAATAAGATGTAGCCTTCCTTGGGGAGAATCAGCAGATGACACATATCTCATCTGTGAACATTTCTGCAGTAAGTGTAAAGCAAATGGATTTTCCTTCTCCTGGTTCATTTTATTTTCCATTTCATTCTGACTTCCGAAAGGCCAGAAGAAACCTCAGGAACTTCAAAACTGTATCATTATCCTGGACAAAGTGTAGGAGAATCACATCTAGTGATAGGTACTAAAATTGAAAAGCTAGATGAATAAATAATAGAATCCTGGAATGATGGAATGTTTTGGGTTGGGAGGGACCTTAATGATCATCCAGTTCTAAACCCCATCACTCCCTCTTGTCCTGTCACTACCTGCCCCTGTCAAAAAACCCTTTCCAGATTTCTTGTCATCCTGAGCAGAACACAGGACTGTGGGGGAGCCTCCCCAGAGTGCAACAGAGGGGAGAATCTCCTCCATGACCTGCTGCTCACACTGTGGGGGTGCAGCCCAGCACACGGGGGGTTTCTGAGCTCAAGCACACACTGAAGCTGGGTCATGGAGAGCTTCTCACTGACCAGCACCTCCAAGTCCTCCTCCTCAGAACTGCTCCATCCATTCTCCACCCAGCCTGTGTTTGTGCTTGGGATTGCGTCGATCCAGGTGCAGCATCCTGTGCTTGGCTTGATTGAACTTCATGAGGTTCACATGATCCCAAGCTCTTGAGCCTTTGAGGTCCATCTGGATTCCATCCATTCCCTCCAGCATGTTGACCATACCACACAGCTTGGTGTCATTGGAAACTTGCTGAGGGCACACTTGATCCCACTTAGTCTTGACAAAGTAATTGAATAGGGCTGGTCCCCACTCCAACCCCTGAGGAATATCACTCATCACTGGTCTCTGCTTAGACATTAAGTCATTAATCGCAACTCTTTGAATGCAACCATCCAGTCAATTCTCCACCCACTGGGGGTCCACCTGTCAAATCTGTGCCTCTTCTATTTAGAGACAAGGATATGGTGTGAGACAGTGTCAAATGCTTTGCACAATTTCAGGTAGGTGACATCAGTTGCTCTTTTTTTATCCACCAATGCTGTAATCCTGTCAGCCCGATTTGCCTTTAGTGAAGCCATGTTGGCTGTCATCAGTCACCTGCTTATCTTCCATGTGCTCTACTGTAGTTTCTGCTCCATGCTCTTGCAAAACACAGAGGTGAGAATGACTGGTCTGTAGTTCCCTAGTGATCTGGGGAAAGAAGATGCAGAAGTTTGGATTCTGTTTTTGTGCTGGTGGTCCCGAGTGAGCAGCTGAGTCACTCTAGGCCTGTTTGTCCAGGAAGTTTTGTAGTAAATGCAGTTAATAAAGGAAAAAGCAGGAGGCAAAATGTCATGCAGCCTATAAGCACACAGAGAAAGACTAAGGCAGCTAACTTGAGTACCTCAGTATCTGCAAAAGTAGATGCCTGACAGCAGCCATGCAATCCAATCCAGCTCTAGATACAGGCCCCTAAATGTAAATATTTCCATATATGCTGTAGATCTGCTGCAGTCCACACAGTACAGTCAATAGTCTAAAGATATATTCTTTTAACTAGGTGATACTGTTGGTCGTAAGCTACTGCTAGGCAAATGCCAGTATATAGCTCTGGGTGGGTTCAATAGCACTCCGTATGCTGCTGACTGAATTAGCACTGCATATAATGAAAACTTAGGCTGCTAAGCTCAGCTGTAGGCATTTCCAGATAGACTCCAAGCACAAAAGCCTAAATCTGGCCTGACATATAACCAAAGTCATAGTAACTGCTCAGTAACGAGGAAGGCCAATCTCTCATCTGTGATCCAGAAGTCAGCTTTGTGGCAATCATGAAGAGCTAGCCAGAAGGAAGGCAGAGATGCAGTGTGTGCCTACAAGGTTTAATACTGCTGGCCTTGGGTTTGTGAGTTGCCCCTCTTTACTCAGAATGTCCCTCTTAGCAGGGAGTTGAGGGTGACTTCACACTTCCAGTTGGTGTCAAGCACTCCCAAGAGAGAGATGTACTCCTTTCCAGCCAGTGGAAGACCCTGAACTCCACAAGTGAATCCTCGGCTTTAGGGAAGCTGATGACCTACACTTCTAATTTCTGCGGGACAATCTCTTCAACCTATGAATTAACTTAATGGCAATACCAACAACAGTCAAATGGTGGCTGTTAGGAGCCTGATCTATCCAGTATTGCTGTCAGCATGTTATATATCATGTAATTTATATTGGCTTGGAACAATCAATACATTGCTCTCAAATTTGCTTTAAACTGTTGGAGTTGAACCAGTCATAGCAAGAGTGGAAAACAATTACAAAATTTCCCCTTAGGTGCACAAACTTAGGATACTCTCCTCCCTCCCCCTTTGCATGGAAAGCAATGAAAATAATGGCTAGATTCCTGTCTCACAGGTGTTTAATGAGGTTAATGGGCCCTTTATAACCAGTTTGAGATCTTTGAATGGAAAATGTTACTGCAGGCCTAGGCATCCCATTATTATTCTTTTTTTTCCTTTTTGAAAGGGGAACATATCCTTCAGAGTGTTCTGTTCTGCAACTGCATTGTTGTGGTTGTTGGTGTATAAAATTGGTGCTTGGTGTGTATAATTTATAGCCTCTAAAAATGATAAATAGCCTGAGAAAGAGGAAGGATTTGTGTATTCAATTCCTAGGAGTTTCAAGAAGGAAGAAGTTGTTTGGGAAACTGTAACTTCCCACAAACCTGCTTCTTAGCAGTGATTCTACTTACACCACTGGAATTTAACTTCGAAAGCATCCTAGCTCTGATCTGGCCGGCAGAGTCCATCCAGGCCTGATGCAGTCAGCAGGAACAGAAGATCCAAACATTTTCTAGAAGAAGTCTAAACCTCTGAGGATTCAGATGTCATTGGCATTACTGGTATTACCAAGATCTTCTTTTATGGGGATAAACTAGAAATTACTATGTTTAGTCTGGAAAAGTGATAGGAATTGTATCTATTAGAGGAATATGGCTTTGGAACTTACCTTCTGTTGGAGTCAACTAGACTCAACAAGGCTTTAAACAGTGTTCAGTACATTTTTATGTGGGACTCAAATCATAAGCTTTCCTGAGAAAATGGGGAACTGGGGAACTGGACTGGATTCTTTCCAGGCTAGTCTTCTGATCTGATGCACCTAATTTGGATACTGGCTCTCATGTTTAATGGGCTGGCTCTGTTACATTGTACTCAATAAAAACTGCAGCTGTCCAACTAATTATTAGCACATAATGTATTTGGTGATTGTTGAGGAACAGTGTCAAAAATGTATTAAGTCATGAATCAGATTAACTTTACAAGGTTCTCTAAGAACTATTCCAGACTAAAGAGGAGCAAGGAAGACAAGGCAAGGCAAGACAAGGAAAGATTTAAGTAAAACTATCATCAGTAACAAGTAAACATAGAATCACAGAATCACAGATTGGTTTGGGTTGAAAGGGACCTTAAATGCTTCCAACCCCCTGCCATGGGCAGCTTCCATTAGAGCAGGCTGCTCCAAGCCCACTCTAACCTGGCCTTTAACACTGCCAGGGATGGGGCAGCCACAGCTTCTGTAGGCAACCTGTGCCAGTGCCTCACCAACATGCCATGAGTTTTGTTTCTTCTATTTTGGAAATTTCTTCAAATTCCTGTGCACTTTCACTGTTATTACTCCAACTGAAACTTTGTTTTTTTAGATTTCACTGATATGTTCTTATAAAATGCTGAGCATATCTATAATGTTAATGGAAGTAGAGACTATTCAGCAGCTCACAGGTTCAGGCCCAAAACGGTCGCAATTGGTTATATAAAATGCATCAACCTCTTAACCTCATTTTACAAAAGTTTCACATTGTTATGAAATCAGCTTAAATGATTCTTTCCTAATGGAGCTCTTGAGTAGTGGTTACCAGAAGCTCTTTCACAGGTCAGCAAAATACTATTATGTTGATGGCTCCTGCTGACAGAGACTAGCAAGAAACAAGTCTTCACGGAAGATGAAATGCATATTTCACTGGAAGAAGTAGAAATGTTATGCTGTATTTCAACTTGCTCAGACCTACACTGCAACATTTAACCTCATGATTCTGTGTTCTTCCCTCTGTAAAAGCATGAAGTATTTGCACAAAAAGCACTTGTTTTGTCATGAAAATTGGATGAATATATGAATCCAAAAGAAGTTTTCCAAACTTGCCAGCATCATTATTTGCAGAACTCAGACAATTCCAATTATAAGAAAAAAGTGTAAGGGCAGCTGCATTGGCTTGGCAACTGCAGTTGGTATAAAAAGAGATTCCTACATTATCCTCTTAGACCTTGTGCATCCAAATCACATATAAAACCAACTGATGTCAAAACCTCTTAGGAGTTTTTGGTTAAAAGTTCTGCTTCATATGAAGGTTTGTAGGAACCTACCAGGTTTATGTGGCTGGTGGATCAAGGCAGGAGAATGAGCAGATGTCCATGGCCTGTGAGGTTCATAGGTGGAAGGCGATTGTGTGAGGTGCCTCATTTAACAAACATACAAGTGCTGATGGAGGTGGGGGCATGTTCCATGAGACTTTACAGGTCTACAGGGTAACTGTTTTCCATGTCGCAGACACCTCTGGGCATAAAAAGTTTCCAGCAGCTATAATGAACATAAAATGAAATGATCACTTGCATCTCAACATTCCAAGGCAGGAAAACTGCTTTGTTACCTCAGCATTTAGTAGTGTCCAAGGAAGTCCGAGTAAGGCTCTGTTAACACTGGTATAGAGCAATTTAGTCTCAAACTCATACAATGGCAAATGAAAGCAAAGATGGGTACTGGATTGTCAAGATTTACTCAGCTAGTCAGGAGCCAAACCCAGCCCCAGGCTTGCAGAGCAATGTTGCTAACTCGAGGCAGAGATATCCCAGGGAAAAGCGTCTTATAGTGAGCTCCGTTTAGGTGCCAAGTATCATTTGAAGCCTACAGAAGTCAATAGTTAATGAGATGCCTGGCCCAGAGGTAGGTGTCTGTTTATGTCTTAGAAGGTTTAGATTCCCAAGCTCGTTCGGGTTTCTTTTCCTTGGGTGCTTTGAATCATCTGGGACAATTTTGAGTGTTTAAAAGATCCACATCAGTGTCAGAAATGGTTCAGCATTGATAGAGACCTGTATTTTTTTGAGGTAGCAGTGAGAGCCAGAGGCATCTCTTGGGGCATTTCAAATGGACTCAGATTTCTACACATTCAGTTAAGAAAGGGTGTGCCCTTGCTTTGGTCTCTTCTCTACCATTCCTGAAGTACAATGAGTGTGTTTTGTTGCATTAACAAGGCCTGTATTTCAAATATCATTCTCCCTCTCTTTTATTTGCTTTCTTTCCCCCCCCCCCCTTTTTTTTTTTTTTTTATTTATTTATCTTCTGGAGGTTTAAAAGGTAAAATGGAGCTTTCCTGTTCAACTGCTTGAGTTCAATATTTGCTTGCACACACAGGGTGTGATTCTTTTCTCTGTGGCCACAGGCTCACTCATGGCAGTGTACAATCTCTAACTTAGCTGTTCACTCTGTTGTCTACACATATATATAAAAGGAAAAAAAAAAAGCTGGCCTCCTGCTTCTGGCCTTGTTTCCATTCATTACTTGGTCCCCTCTGCCTTAGTGGGAATCACTAAACAATAGTAACTCATTTGTTCTTAAACGTTAGGTGACCACAAGCAGAGTAATAAAAGGGAACTTTTATAAAATGACTGTATTCAGGAACCTGCAGGGGAGAGGGAATTAACACTCTTATGCCACTGACCCATTTTTATTAATGGTTGTATGTAGGTAACATCTAAAAGTCAACAAAGGCTCAGGAAACAAAAAGGGGTAAAAAACCAATTTGTTCCTCATTAAGGTGCTAGAAAAGTCCAAGATAAACCTGTTTAAAATTGATCTGATAAGCTGGGGAGCTCTGGTTCACTGATGTGCTTTTCTCTGCTAATGGTCCTTTGCTAATATTTATCCATTACTGTGAGTAACTATTAATCTCCTAAGTTGAGAAACAGTACAAATGCAATTTCTAGAGCATTTAACCTTTCATGTTTGCTGCCTCCAGAGTTTGGGTGGAATTGGATACCAAGCACTACATTTAACTTAGTTTCTATGAGCTTTAAATTGCTAAAATAATGGCACAAAGAGTATTTAAAACTAGATTTTCTTTTTTTTTCCTTTTTTTTCTCTTGACAGAAATATGATATTTTTCCCAAGCGTAATGAAGTTGAATTCACTTTTTCTTTCCCACTTGCTCGCTTCAGTCTGTTACTGAAGCTCCCTCAATTGCCATGTGCTTGCAAGTATCATTTTTTTCCTCCATAATTTGACATCAGAAATGGCCACAGAGGTAACAGCTCAGCAGCATGAATGTCTTTCTAATGATCTCTTGGAGAAAAAAGGAGAAAAAAAGTATCTCACTACAAGCCTAATAATTCTAATATCCAGCAATAAATCTTGATTTTAAAAAAGAAAAATTTCCATAAACTTCCTCAAATATGCAACCACTCAAGTTTATCTTTGCACATCAGAGATTTTGATCCTTCCCTTTTTCTCTTTCTCTTTCTCTTTCTCTTTCTCTTTTTTTCTTTCCCTTTTTCCATCTCCCCCTTTCTTCCCCATTCTATTCTGGCCATGACAACTAAAGGCTTTTGAAAAAATGTCCAGGGCTCTGAACAAAGCCTGTTGTTGCAGGTAATTGTTGAAATATCAAGGGTATTCCGTCCTCCATTACTTAAGCTTTCATTTGTGGCTTTCATGGTTTTGAGGAATGTTTATGGCTGACAATCCTTTCTTTACAGCTCTATCCTTCAAGCTCTGGCTGATACCGCTGAGAATGACCGCATGAGTGACTGATAAAATGTCAAGATGCCATTGTTTCCAGGAGAGTGTTTGGGAGCAATAAGATCCGTTTCAATTTATCTCATCCACCTGACTTTAAGGCTCCAGGTTTTACCTCTTGGACTGCTACAAGAGAAAAAAAACCCTCCAAAACTAACCTCCCCCCACCTCTGATGAGAAAAAAACTTGTGGCTTTCAAGTCCTCCAATGTAATATTATGCAGATGGGTTATAATGGCAGCAGTGCTGTGACATTTGAGCCATATTTCACTGAGCACATCGGTACAATATTTTGGACTTAATTAATAATCTCTGTGAAAGCTGGTTTATGGGTCGTAATAACCATATTTTTAAAACTTGTGGAATGCTGCAACAAAAATGCAATCCACAAGGCAGATGGTGAAGCTGGGTCTGTGGAGCAGCAGAACAGAGAGCTTCACAGTGAGTTTCAGAGCATCTTCTGCTAGGATTTAGCCCTTGCCAAGAGTGCTCTGCGTCTCAAATGGTCTCTGAGGGTCGCCAGACTAGTGATAAATCCAGGTGAAGAGGAGGCAGCAAAACAAACTGCCAGATGAAATAATTTAAACTATGAATTAATACTTTGCATAGATGGTTTTCCAGTGCCATTACTCTAAAGCTGTTGCAGTCATTTTAAATTAAATAGCAGTCACTTGATGTAATTCAACTGTAAGCCTTCTGAAGTTGCAGTTTTCTGGGATTTGAATTGAAGTTTTCACAAGGTCTGGGGCAACGTGAGGTTTCTTCCTGTCTGGTACATGTGGGAATAACTGGCACAGTCCTAACAGTTGTTAATAACAGTGGTAAAACCACCCACCTGTGGTGTAAAAAAACCATGCCTGTTTAATGTGATGCTGTTTTAGCGACATTTTGGCCTCCACTCCTATGTGTCATGAAGCAGTTTGTGGTCCTTCCCTGTGGAAGGCAATGAGCAGCCCAACTGAGCCACCTCCATGATTGAGGATGGTATGGGAGAACCGATGTGTGCTCAGATTTGCCCTTTGTCAGAACAGAAAGGCGGCTTCACATTGAAGAGAAAAACTACTGCTCTGACTCAGCTTTTCCAGAGGCATTTCAAATACATCCTGTCCAATGTGTAAGGTACTCATATGCTACAGCGATTAATCTGAGCTACAAGAATGTAATTAACTGTCATTTAACTAACAACTGCAGTTAAACTAGCACTTAAATTTGCCGAGGCATGGATTTGATAAAAGGTCCTGAGGTGTGGTAGAACTGCTGAGGCTCACAAAAAACTAGTCCCAGCCTGGCTTAAATTAACCAATCTGGTTTTTAAACCCCAAACTGGTTTAAAGAAAATAATTATTCTGGTGAAACTCCCTGTGAGTCTGTGCCTCAGATCTTCTAAGTCACCTCGGTTTATTAAGAAATTGTAGAACTGGGCTGAAGTCTGAGTGCTGCTCTTATTTTCCAGGCAATTTTAAAGAAGGCATGTTTTCCTGCAGCATCCAAAGAAACACCCGGCTGCTTTTTGTTTGAAAACAGAAGGGAAATTAGAAATGGAAAGAATCACATCTCCTTTTGACAAAAATTACTTAGTTTTCATGAGGCTGTTAAGCTTTTTTATGAACAAGATGTTTTATAACAGGTGGATTGCTGCCACCAAACCCAAGATTAACTAGCTTCAGCCTTTCTTAGGGGTATACTTTAAGCTGTACAAATCAGCTGAGATGATTCAGTGTTGCCCCAAACAGTGAAAAGGAGGTACAAAATGCATCTGATCAAATTATTTACACACACTGTGAATGCCCAGGTAAATGACAGCAGCAATGGATCAGCAGGGCAGTGGAAAGTCAACACTAACTAACCCATTCCATCACTTTATTTTCACCTTTATGAGGATAATTTAGCAGAACCAAATTTAATGCTTCAAGTGATGACACAGGATTGCCTTAAACATTAAAACAAGTCTGCTTTTTCTTATCTCTTTATTTATGCATACTTACATGTTGTAAATACAGCTGTGTAGGTAACCACATCTATTTCCTGAGTGTTGTGGTGGGAAATGATCTGGGTTTCACTGCTGCAGGCAGCACAGATGGGAACCAGAACAAGCGCAGTGCATGGGCAGGGACAGGAGGAATAGCTGAGCATCTGCCTCATGAGCAGATGTGTAGGAGACTTCAATAATTAGCTCTGCTGAGAGAGCCTATCTCCTTAGAGTGTTAACTGCTGACCCATGCTACTCTTGCTTTTGCAGCAGCTAGACCGGGTTTTCAGAAATTGAGGAATAAACACCATGATTTTGGTCATTTTACTGGACCACCAGTCATCTGCAGCCTTACTTAGTTGCTGCTTTCTCAGGGATGGCCTTGTTTACAGGTAATTTGACAGATGAGATGGAGGAAGACTCATGAAGTAACTCGAACTGTTCTCTTCTGCCAGTGAGCATCACTCTCTTTGCCAGGTCTGAATTTCATCTGCTGTCATCACCTAGGCTGCTTTGTGTCTCTGAAGACCATTTCAGTCTTCCTGAATCTTGACTTGTTACGGTGTTAAGTAAAACTCTCTTCTGTGAGAGACAGTGACAGTTCAGGCAAGCTTAAGAATCTGGCTGTATTTCTCAAAAGATTATTTTTCCAGCTTCTAAGGGTCTCCAAAACTGGTTTTATTTTGTCCATTTAGAACACAAAACCATCAGGTTTTGGGCTCTGAATGACATGTGAGGTGGTCAAGTTCACTTACTGGATACAATTTTTACCTTCCAGTGACATTTTGGAAAGCAAGTAGAAGTCATGTCAATATTTGTTAGAGAATCTGCTCATAGATTTCTGGTCTGATTTGGCAAACTGAAGCAACTAGATACGCATTCAAAAGACTCCTCTGATCATAAAATGGAGTTCTAATGGTGATTACTCATAATTGAATGGAGAAGTCTCTTCCAGTATCAGGGGCTCATTTGCTTCAACAGACCGATCAGATGAAAGCAGGTAGGTGAAGTGAAATTGGCTACAAAGAAAGATTCCTGACTTCTACTCCTGTAACTTGGTCAGTGAAGCATTACTTATCTTCCAAGACCAAAAGCCTATGCTCATGTCACCTCCTACTTCATGGTACAAAGGTTTCACTCAGGCTTGACCTATACTGGGGCTATTAATGAAAACAAAGATACAGATTAATTAGCAAAACAGAGCATCAAACTTCTTAAGGGTCACCGATTACTTTTGCTGGGCTTGATTCTGCCATCTATGTCCATACAAGTCATCATGGTTAGTTAGGGTGGCAGAATTAGGTCTAGAAACATTTAGCCCTTTGCCAGACAGTAATAATTTACTTCCTGGGCATGTGTCATCTTTAACCAGATGCACCCTAAAATAGAGTAGTCCTTTATACTACAAAAAAAGTTGTTGGGTTGTTTTGTTTTTGTGGTTTTTTTTTTTTTTCCTTATGTGAATATAAAAGAAAAAAAAAAATAATTGAAAACCACTTACCTGGTCAACATTATTTCATAGGGTGCTGAAGTATAAATCAGACATAGCGCGACCTTCATAGAAATTTCAGATTTATTTACAGTGGTTTGCACTGATCGCTTTATCTACAAGGAGCTCAGTTTCCCCTTGGTGACTCATAAGTAATGTGGTCCACGCAAACTCGTGTAAATAGATCCAATATTTCAAGGAAGGTCATGCTATATACTCTCTTTGTTTCTCAAAAATAGATGATGGCTTACTGCAGGGCTGATATGACATTTATCTTCATGAGTGAGGAGGTTGATTGTGTGGCCCAAAGGGCAGTAGTCATGGCTGGTGGGCACCCAACGGGAATGAAACACACCCCATAAAACTCTCTCTATTTTTGTGTCTACATGATGAAAGCCCCTTAATCTCTCGATAGTCTGCAGAATACACTTAGTGGTAAAGAACTGTTTTCTTTTAACATAAGAAAGAGAAAGGAGATAAATCCTTATACTTCCAGGCTTGAGAAGACCTTAAGCTGCTGTGGAAAAGGAAGAAAGTTCCCTTGTGGGAGAAATTTCTTGAACTTTTTTCTGATGCCTCCTTAGTTCTTTCCAGACGGCATACTGAATCGCATCAACCATTGGCTTTATGCAGTCCAGAGCTGTCTGCATCCCCTCTTTTCTGCAGACAAATTCAGGTCTACAGGTAGGGCATATTACCTGGAAAGGTGGAAATCCACAGAAATGGATTTAAAGCTCTTGGGCTTTTTTTCTTTCCATTTCATATGCGTTGTTGTGATTATTATTTTAGGGTCTTACCTTCTCAAATAGAAGGACATCACAAGACATGTAGCTTACCATAACACAACATGCTGAAGAGTTTTCAGCTCAGTGTCACAACACCCATTGGTTAAGAATGTGGCCCAGACCTTGTTCTCAGAAGGATCATCTTTTAATACAGTGAAAAGCATAAGCATCCACTGTCTCTCTCTGCTGTGTTTTTGAATGGACATGACAATGCCAGGCTCCTTGGTGCAGGTACGTATAGCGCGTATCTTCTGCACATTGAAGCAGCACATAATGCTGGCAGAAGTGGATGGTTTATAACTGCCCTGCCAGGGCAATTTTTCTCTCACGGAAGTCATCTGGATAGATGGAGTCCTCATACAAAAGATGAGTCCAAATTGTCCACCAGTTAAAAAACACACCTACATAGTGTAATGATTTTCAGCAAGGTATGTAGGTGGTTGTATATTTCTTCACCTTGATGATCTCACATTTATCAAAGCATTTCCACCAGTAATCCAAATATTCTGTCTTGCGTTCTGTCTTGCGTTCTCTCTTAATTTTGTTTTCTATATTAAAATAACGAGATTTTTTTTTTGGTTTTTTGGGTTTCTTTTTTCTTGAAATAGCAGTCTAGAATTCTGGAAATCACGATTGAAGTTTTTGTTTTATAACAGATTTTCGAGGTGAACTTTGTGGAATTCTTCAGAGCACGGCAAAGAGTACTTCCAAGTAGCTGGTATCCACGGTTAATTTCTCTGCGCCTCAGTTTTTCATATGCATCTATGTTTTTAAGGGATATTGTTATTTCATATCCCTTATTTCCATGCCGATTTTAATCTTAGTGTTGCCTTTTAGACCTCATCTGTGCTGATCCTGTTGTAAGGGAAGCTTGTAATAAAAATACCTACTACCCAAAAGAGAGATTTTGGAAATGAGCAGTGATGTACAATAGCAAGAATATAAATCTCCATTGTGTTAACAACTTAATCCCTATAAATAAAAGATTATCACCATGTTCTCAAGCCTCTTCTAGAATACTTTTAGGACTACATTTGTGAAAGAAATAAGATGCATAATGCCATTAGCTTTCTCTATTTTAATCAATCCTTGCTCTGCGGTTTTCTGATCACTGGCTGCAGTACAGACTCCTAGTATAGGAATTTTGTTACTTGATCCATGCTGATTTTTAAGAGAGATGGGGGGAAAAAGAAAAAAGGTCAGCCCCACAAGGCAGTATTTCATTGTTCAGGAATCCCAGCCAAGTCTGGCAGCTGGTGAGGAGAAAGGTTTGCTCCTGCTGACTTCTGCAGTAGGTGGGAGAGAGGCATGGAGAGCATGAAGATCAGAAGGTGAGTGTGGTGCTGACAGAAACAAAATAGATAACTTTAGGGTGAGGGAACATAGAAAGATTATTTAAAAACCATCCAAACCAATAAACAAACAAAAAATCCACAGAATACGCCAAGATTGCAGTTCAGGAGCAGCCTGAGTGATCTCAGAAATGTCAGCAAATAGGGGAGGAGTGGCCAAAGTAAGAAAGTAGTTGCTAGAGGATTCCTCAAGATGTAGAGTACTTAAGTACTATGATAGGGCTGCTAGTGGTGTGGCTGTTGGGACTGACCTTGCACACATGGCATCTGCTGAGGGCTCTGCTCTAATTTCTGCAGGGAAGTTGAGTCTTACTTCGGTTCCCTTATGAAGTAAATGGAGCTTTATGAATCCTGAGAAGTGTTTCCTGTGACTGGTCCTTTAGAAGCGGAGTGAGTACTCTGCAGCACCATTCAGCACCCTGTGGAGCTTGCTGTCTGCAAAAAAAACATGAAAAATTGAGTTTCACAGGCACAAGTATTTGCAGGTTTATCTCAGGGTGGGTGCATGACTTTTGTAGTTGACAGGTTTGTATACAAAACATCATCTGTGGCCAGGGTTTTGCAAATGGCATGTTATAGAGGTTCTGAAGTGTCTGGTCCTGGACACTTCTAAAGAGCAGATAGATGGCTGTCAGGTCCAGTGATACATGATTTTGGCAGATGAGGCTTTATGTATGCAAGTAACTACATAAATAATGAAGCTTTACAGGCCAGTATCCATTGGCAAGACTAGTGGTCACCATGACAACACTTTAAAATAAGCATGGGTTGTTCCGAATGTGGGGTGATGGGTCATATAGTAGCTTATTACAAGTGTGGCGAGAGAGACCCTGACCACAGCTCAAAGGCCAGTATTGGCTGGCATCCTCCTCCCGTCCCCGGTGCAAGGCCCCAGCTCAAACTGCAGGCTGCAGCACATCTTTGCTGCCCTATGAACCTGTGCTGGACTCACTAGATCATGCTGGGCTGCGGGGTCACGGTGACGGACAGAGGCTGTGACAGCATGCTTCACTTCAGTGTCAGGAGATGACTGCCAGGGATGCTCTGAACCTTGGAAAAGTCCCACAGAGTTCCACCCTGCTTGTCCACTTCCCAGCACTGCAAACTCTCTTTTCACCTGGTTATTGCTATGAGAAGTGATTGCCTTTGCTGGAAAAATAACAGAATTGAAAGGTCAAGCATGTGGTTCATTAGCACAAGCACTGTCCTGCTATGGCTGCCTCTGATGCTGCACTTGCTGGGTTGGTGTCAGCTGCTTGTCACTGGCATGGCATTGCTTTGTGCACAGGAGATACACCCTATGAGGTTCCGGTGACAGAGTGGGTGCATATGTGCTCCAGCTGTCTCCTGCTGCAGGACCCACCAAGCTGAGTTTATAAAGCCTTACACAAGCATTATAGTACCTTATAGCAAGAGACTTCTAGTTATCAGTTTTGTGGAGATACGGAGTTAATGTCAGAGGAGCGCAGGGCAAACAAAAGACAGATTTGACTCAGTCTGTCTTGGTGCCGCCACAAACCTCTCCATAAATCCAGAGCAGAGAAAAATAAATACAAGAAAACAAAACCCCAGACAACCAAAACCCCTCCAAAACCCTGTGCAGAAGAAGAGAAAAACAGATGCACAAGCTTAGCATTGGGGATGCTGAGCAGTACAGCCCATATGGGCATCACGGATGCAGCAGATAGCTGTGTGCAGGGAAGGGATGTCTTGCAACACAAAGATGCTCTCCCGCCTGTCTGCGGAGCATTCAGCAGCAGGCGGGTTAATTTAGCAATGTCGCACTCAGAGCATATCCGAACGTTCCACTGGTCGCTCTTGAGTTATTCTGTGTCTCAGGTGTACTCTTCAAGTATTTTAAAAGGGGTAATGATTTTTTTGCTGGTAGCGAGTACATCCAGGCAGATATAATTTTAATATAAAGGGGAAGTTTACTAGAATAGAATTTAAGAATATTAAAAAGGGATTTGGTTCCGAAAGAAATATTAGCAGTAAAGGCAAGGATAAGGATTTTGGAGAAATTTAATTAAAATTTAATCTTCTTTCTAATTAAATTTCCTTTTAATTAAACTTAAAATTAAATTCGCTTTGTTTAATTGGAGGAATTTAAAAAGTATTACCTTAGAGTGTCAATCATTTTTTTTTTTCACGCTATAAGAAAAGAAATAGTTTACTCTGGTTTGTCTAGTTTAAAAGATGAGATTTCACACTGAGTGCGAGGGAAAAAAAGTAATAAAAACATAGCATTTAAATGTAAATCAATTTACTCCTCAGTTATCTTCCACCTCCTTCCCTTCTCCCCCTCTGCCATCCCTCTCACCTACCATACTGTAAATGAGGACAAAATGTTTTCCCCCCTTGGGAGCCTGTGTATGTAGGAAGGGAATGCCCTAACCCTTTTGACATCTGGCCACTTACTTGTTATGGGACAGAACTGTGGGCTGCGACAGCACTTTGCTCTGCTTGATGCCATTAACCATTTTCCTGCTTTGATAATCATAATTTCTCCTTTTTTTTGTTCGTTTGGGTCTTTTTTTCTCTTTTTTTTCCTTGGGTGGGGGATGCTTGTGGATGAGAAAAGAGACAAAGGAACAGAAGGGTCTTCTGAGCAAGCAATGCCCTGAGGTGGCTCTGTGACAGAGAAGTCCCCTAATGCCCTGCGCATTGCAGTTGCCTCTCAAACTCCCCAGCCTCCCTCCGTTCCCTCCCTGGTCTCCAAAATGCCAGAGCATGCCTCATTTTGCCTTAAATTCTGCTCCTCCTGCTTTCCAGTTTGCTCTGCTCTCTGCTTGCTCTCAACTTCTCCCCGCTGCTGAAAGCCGCCTGGGCAAGGCCATTAGTGACCTCCTGTCCTGAACTAAACCAAAAAATGATTTTTCTGGTCTCAATTTTCTTGATCCATATTGCTCTCTTCATCCTCTTCCTCCTCCTCTGCTTCCACTTTACTAATGCGGATGACTATATCATTGTAGATCAATGGATACCTTTCCATGGCTCTTTGCACCTAATTCCCCTGCTTATAGATCGGCATCTTGCAGGCTTTCACAAGATGCCCTTTTTTCACACCCTCATCCCTCCTTTTGGCCTAATTCAAGTCCACAGTTACAGCCATGTGATGGGTCCCACTGCCTCTGCCCTTGCCTTTCCCCAGATATAGCCCCCCTTCCTCTCAGGCCTCTCCCCATCTGCATTTCTTCCTCTCCCATTTTTTTCCATATTCTTTCTTAACCCCCTTTTTATTATTATTTTCTTTTCTCTTTTCTGTACCTTTGTGTTAAAGGTACAAAGAGTGTGCGCTATTCACTGCAGTCAAAGGCAACAACATGCAGCAAAGGTTCAGGTTGTGGATCCAGTGAACCTGGGGTAATCAGAGAGATCTCCATACACTACACTGTGCAATCACCTCTCAAACTGTGCAAAGGTACAACCTTCCCATTGCTCTACAGACAAGCCCTTGGACCTCAGTAATACCTTTTGGCCTACCTCCTTAACTTGAAAAACCCTTGAAATAATCTCTAACCTCAGAAGAAGAATGATACTTCGCCTTTCATACCATCAAACCCAGCTTTTCCTCAGCATCAAAGCTGTCCTCGCTGTAAATTGAAGCAGGTTTAAGAATCTGAAACTGTGCCCTTAGAAAAGATGTAGTAGGCAAGGAATAAAAGAGGCAAGACCAGAAACTGAAATGTCGCCAGTAAACTAATGGACAATCATTCCTGTGCTTTGCTGTTTGTGCTCTGAATGGTTGATACCATGGAAATATCAATCAAAGTAAGGTGAGCGGGATGTCACAGTAATCAAGATGGGAGATCATGGAACTGGATACTGTCTAAGCCTGAATTTGCTAAATCAATTGATAAAAAACAGTTTTCTCCATAATAATATAATCAGTCTCCTCTCTAAATATTTCAGGTGTTGAAATTGCCTTCTGTACTTGCATTTATAATAATAAGAAATAATAAAAAGCTCAAGAGGAAGGATTAAGCAAGAATGAGCTGCATGCACGTGCTCTATGCAAATTGGTGACGCCTCTGTATTCATAATTCATTGCAAGTGGTTGAAGGTAAATAGATTTTTATTTTTATTCCTTGTGAACTTCTCCCATAAGTAGGAACTATCTCTTTGGAACATTTCCCCCCTCTTGTTTTATTTAAGTTGAGAAAGAAAGTAAATGAACAGATGACTGTAGCAGCTCCTGATCTCCCATTGTGTGAGAACCGATGTTAAGACCTTATTCAGGTGAATCTCTGCCTCAAAGCGGAAAGAGACAGCTGAGGAACAGAAAGAGATAGCTGAGGAACCAAGGACAGTGAATTTAAGAGGGCGGCATCTCCCAAAATTACATTGGTTTGAAGGGGAATTTGTGACAGAATGGTATATAAGATCTCCCTCATCCTCATGGTGCTTTCTATATTAAGACTTATCATGATTTCTTTAAACAATTAAGCAAAGCCATAAAAGCAAAGCAGACCATGAAGACATGCAGAGACATAGTTATGAGACCACAGTACATCCTTAGCAAGAGCATTATGCATAACGGGGCTTGGGAGCAAGGAAGAGAACAAAGAATTCAAATAAACACTTTTATCTTGATGACCCTTAAATGAAAGGACAAGGAAACAGTATGATCAGCTAGCAAAACACTGGGAAGATAAGAGCCCTTTGTCAGCACTGAGGGCCTGATTCTCCCTTCCTCTGTCATTTGCATCTGTGCAAGGAGAATGACAAATTGCAGCAAAGATGCTACCCAATCTGATCAGTTTAACCCAGCTGCTGGCTTTGCATGTGCCTTAATGACAGTGCAAGGTGAACAGAGTTGACTCAATCCCAAAAAGTGATCAGTTGATCTGAAGTCCAAGCTACAGTTGTATTAAATATTAAAATACAATTTTTCATCTCTCTAGAATGGAAACAAAAACCCAGGTCTGTAATATAATGCTAAAGGGAATATTGAAATATCATTACACACTTTAATAAAGGGTTCCTCAAAAGTACATATTTAATTTTCAGACTTCTGTTTCCTTTTTGATATCTTAGGATAGTAAGATATTTCTACCATGAGTTGTTTTCTTTTTCACAGAAGTTTAGTTTCATCTCAATTATCCACTAAGTAAAAACAAAAAAAAAACCCCAAAGCCCCCGAAAGCCCTTTACAGTATTTCCACAAGACTAATATAAAGCAGATGTATCCTGCTGAGTTCACAGTATATTTTAAACAAAATGACCCCAATGTTGTTCTGGATCTTACAAATGATGATATATATGAATACCTTTCCGTGGGGGAGCATTCTCAGGAGTATCCAATGGGTCAGGCTTTCCCTGTTTGAAATGGTAATCATATGCATGGGGTTGTTTTTCAGTTTCATTTAGTTCCTTTTTAAGTGTTTATTTTTGCAACACGTTGTCCTATATTTTGTTATCTTTCCTGTACATTTCTTGAGGCTAAAAATAATATGTGGCAATATTTAACTCTTGTAGAGCACCGACTGTGACAGTCTTCGGAAATATAGGGGCATATTTGCCACTGCCGTGCTGTAAGTCTCTAAAGGTAAATCATCAGGTGTAAATAAGGCGTGAAGGAACACCTGCCCAATTTTCAAATGCAGTGTATGATCTGATTCTAAATAGAATATGAAGTGCAATTTGTGGGAAATTTAGGTACCATGAGGGCCAAATCCAGAACTCCGTCTTTTCTCCACCACCAGGTTCTTTTCGAGGTCCCTAAGGACGGGATACAGTCTGAATGAGAATTTAGGTGTATGTGTCTGCATCTGATCTAGATGTCTGCAGCATGTCTGTGAGTGGTATGCAGCTGCATCAAACTAGCTGAGTTGTACCCAAAATGTCTAAATGAGAGCACTCCTCATACTCCCTGGCTAGGGAAGGTGGACATCCCACCAAACCCCTGCTGTCATCTAAAGGCAGCTGAACTCTGCTTAAACCTGTCTGCATTTGACACTCACATGAAGGAGTCCTTTTTTTCCAGATTTCTATTTTTCACCCATCCACAGGTCCCGTTCTGAGATACTTGGGTGTCCCAACCTGCTGGACTTCAGGACCTACACAATCCCATCATTCAAACAGAATTGCCTTCAGCTTCTGCAGCAAAAGTAGTGCCTGCTTTGGTGTCTGCCTGGGGTTGGCTTTGTCTATAGAATGGCCCACTCTGGGAGCTGGACATCCTGGCTGCCCTGGTCAATAATCACAGAATCATAGAATCAGAGAATGGTTAGGGTTGGAAAGGACCTGAAGATCATCTAGTTCCAATCACCTGCCAAAGGCAGGGACACCTTCCACAGGCAGGGACACCTTCCACTAGACCAGATTGCTTAAGGCCCCATCCACCCTGGCCTTGAACAGTGCCAGGGATGGGGCATTCACAGCTTTTTTATCTTCAAATTTATCCATAAACATATGAGAGAGAAATTCAGGCCCAGGAACATGAAGCGCATTTGTTGCAGCAAATACACAGCTGCTTGTATTGGACCGACTGTAAGTATTTTTGGAATTTAATCCTCTAAGATTTATAAGAAGTCAGTATTGACTTTGCGCCACATCCTAGAGGAGGCAATTAGTGAGGACTGGCTTGCACCCATAGCTCTCAAAATGCCACCCACACTCAGCACAATTTGGACATAGTGAATATACTGTGAGTTTGAGATACAGATGCTCAAACTGATTATCTTTTCTAATTTATCTTTTTTTCTTTGTGAGAAAAATAATTTGTATCCCAAACAATAATCTGGTTATCAGTCCCGTGATGTGAATCTCTCTCAGTTTCCTCAGTATCTCATGTTCTTCGGAGAATAGTTCTAAGTCACCAAGTTAACATGAGCATTTTAAAGAATATTACTTTTTCTCTTGCTGACCTGTATCCATACCCATATCAGCTGGGATAAGAGGAGGATAGGCTTTTAATTTTACGTATCCTATTTTTGTGCCTTCACTGCAAACCCAAATGCCCCCTTCCCTCTTGGCAGCATACACAGAGGTGGGATATTGACAGCAGCCTTTAATAGACTTTCAGAAAGCACAGCTGGAAAAGACCTATGAGGTCATCTAGTCCAGTTCATAGCCAGAGCGGTAATTCAGGCAGTTCTCACCAGCAGAGGTGATAGTGCTCAGTGGCAAGTCAGACATAAATCCCAAGTCAAAGATCCCTAAATTTTTTTGCTGCATGAGATTCAAGAAGATAGAAAGTCCAGAGCAGCTTCAGTTATTTTTGATGGGGGTTTTTATTAAGTTATGTATACAAGCATGAATAAGGCAGTAGAAAAGCAGCTGAGTATTTAATTACATTTATTTGGCCATTTAAGTACAAGAAGGCTTGTTTGTACATTGTATTTATTTCATGTAATAATCACTGGTCTTGTATTTTGGGTTACAATTATGAGAAGTTGCCTTTTTCTAAGGGATCATGGCACTTTAAGTGGTGAGCTGGGGATCTGAAGACTGGGGTTCAGGGATCACATCAGTATTGGTGTTTGACTACCGCATCATTAAACAGAAATAGTTGAATATAGGCTATATATCAGATGTCCTTAGGTTTTGGAACTATCTGTTTTCATGGATGTGTCCATTTCCCACTTACTGAAGCTGATGTATGATACTGCTGAAGATTCAGGCAGGTGTTGCTACATCAGATCCCACTCATCTTTCATAGCAGGTGTTTGTGTGACTCTTTCTTCCCCCATGGTTATGAGCTTTGCAATGTTTACTCTGTAGAACCAAACTGTGGAGAGCAGGGGACAACTGTCTCAGCACCCTCTGCACAGGTATTCAAAGGCCTCATGGGTGCCCATGCATACTGGTCTGTCCATCAAACCTTTGTCTCCTCAGAGCTTAGTTGTTTCAGCAGTATATATATATATACACACACACACATGCGTATATATATATACACACACATATATATGTATATATATGCAATTTTTTCCCCATATGTGTGCAATAGATGAGTCATCCAATCCCCAGCAGAGTGAACCCAAAGCTTTCCAAAGTGAAACAGTGGAAAGGAGGGGAAGGAGGGGGAAGATCTCCCTCTTTCCATGCTTGGCACAGTGGCTGCATACCCACGCCAGGCTGTTCTGGGCTGAGTGGCTGTGGTGTGCTCTGGCTTTGCCTGGAAATCTCACATTTGTTGAAATAAGCATGCACATTTAACAGAAAAAAAGGTGTGTGTGTGGGCTGATGAATCACATCTTCCGTCAAAGACTCCAGACCCGGAGCTGGAGCATTGCTGAGTGTCTGGAGCTCTTTACTCTAACCTTTCGCATGTTTTAATCTCTTACAGAATTTTCCTTAATGCCATAAAAATGTTCCTTTTATCAGATGCTTTCCCAGCTCTTTCCTTTTCACCCACCCAGCCCTGCTTCTCTCCCCACCTCTCCACAGGCACTTCCTGATGCTCATCACCCCCTCCTTATTTGACATCCCAGCCACACACTTAGTTATTCTTCCACAGAAATGCTACAATTAGGGCCTTATTCACAGCTTTGCTCGGTGACACAATATTACTGATTTACAAGTGTGTGTCCCTGGAGATCAAGGAGGTGACTGGTGTCTGCTCGCCTCATACTGCACCTGCCACATTCGGAAGGATATGGGCATGGGGATGGAAGGCATAAGCCAGAGACCAGTTAAAGCCTAAACCTCCTCCCCAGCTGTGGTTCTCCTGCTCATCTCTGACTCAGAGACAGAGACGGTCCCAAACTGGGACATTTTACTTTGTTTTTGAGAGAAAAGATTTGTACTGACAGAAGCAAGCAGTGCTGGGGAGGGAGGATAAAGTGGGTACTGTTTTCCTTAAGGGCCTTGTTCTGGACTTGGGTTTATCTTGATGGTGTTTGTCAACCAAGGCCACAACCTAAGCTTGCTAGGGAAAGGATGTTCTCTGAAGGGCCAAACACAAAATAAGACTTGTGACTATGGTGAAAAGCTCATTTAAAAGCAATATCAAACCCTACCAGTCCAGGCTGAGAGAGGGATGTATGTGACAAGAGCAACTTAATGCTCTTGTCCTGGTTTTGTCTGGGATAGAGTTAATTCTCTTCCTACCAGCTGGCGCAGTGCTGTGCTTTGGCTTCAGTCTGAGAACAATGCTGGTAATGCACGGATGTTTTAGTTGCTGCTCAGTAGCACTTACCCTGATCAAGGACTTTTCAGCCCCTTGAGCTGCCAGCAGGGATGGACACAAGAAGCCAGGACGAAACACAGACAGGACATCTGACCCAAACTAGCCAAAGGGGTATTCCATACCATAGCACGTCATGCCCAGTGCAGAAACTGAGGGGAGTTACCTACAAAGGCCCCATTGCTGCTGTGGTTGGGGTGGGCATCAGTTAGTGGGGGGTGAGCAATTGTATTGTGCGTCACCATTGGTTTGGGTTTGGCTTTTTTTTTGCTGTTGTTTTGGGATTTTTTGTCTCTCTTTTTTATTTTTTGCTCTTTCTTTTGTCATTATTGGTAGCAGTAGTATTGTTAGTATTATTTTATACATTGTTTCAGTTGTTAAACTGTTCTTATCTCGACTCTCAGGTTTTAACTTTCTTCCTGCTTTCCTCCGCCTCCCACTTTCTGGCTATAGGGGGAACAAGGAAGTGTCTGTGTAGTGCTTATCTGCTGACTGGGCTTAAAGCAGGTCAGCTCTGAACAAGGTCTCATGCTGAAGCCCCATAACGAGACCAGGGCTCAGACCAACCCTGGGCAGGTCTCTTATGTGCTATGGGCCCACAACGAGGCCACGTGTCCCACGACCCATGACACATTCAGTCATTAAGAGATATGAACACTTCAATCAGTCAAACAGGCAGATTAATTGGCCATATTTATATTACTTAATTAAGCAGTGTTGAGTGCTGGAGCTTTACTGTCTACACCAATAAATTGACTGTGCATTTTCATCTCAGGCAAGCATGCACTCCCACAAACCGTGCCTGTGCACTTTTTGGGGTCATTCCAGAGAGGCAGTCAGGATGTGGCCACACGGAGGGCTGGAGGTTTCAATACTGATTTGACCCGTTGCATGCCATCTGGCCTTGGTGTAACACTGTGGAATAGGCGCATTTAATTTAATAACATTGACGAAGAAGTCACACAATCTGGCTTTTCAACAGCCTAATCGGTTTGGACAGAGGACCGCTCCAGCATGGCTGTATTGACTCTGGTTCAGAAGATGGCTCAATTGGTCCTGTCTCAGATCTCTACTCAGACTCCAGTGCCATGCAGACATGGCTTTATAACTCCCGCTTTCCATTTCCAGAACTAAACTCAGGAGTCAGTGATGATTTTCTTCAAAGGGTTGGGATGTGCCCTTCGCCTTTTGCCTCTGTCTTGTTTGTTATATTCTTGAATCTTTTTTCTTTTACAAATTGTGGGCACTACTTAAAGGCAAGACATGAATTTAGCTTGCAGTCCCAGGGACATCAAATACCAGCTCCTCTGCAAGGGAGAAAAATGTTTTTCATAGCAACCTGTAAGGGAAAATCTTGTCTCCCAGCGCATACAGAATAAATGCATTTTTAATGGCTTTGACTTTTGGAACAGCGGCTTGGTGAGTTGTAATTAGGGCTGGTCATTTGTTTTTAATGAAATCATTTTCCAGGGGTGCGGGAAAAAAAATGCAGCCTTGCCCAAATCAAAACATGTTATGAAAATGTGCTGATTTCAGTGACATTTTTATGGGAGTAAATCCAAATGAATCATTTCAATCTTCTCCTTGCATTTTGATAATGTCAGAATGTTTCATTTCAAGAATATTGAAACATTTCATTTTAGCAATGCAGTAGGAAAGAGCTGTGGAGCGCCAAATAATCTTGTCCTCAGGATTTGTAAAGCAGAGAGTTTAAAGTAACAAAAGATGGCAGGACCCAAACCTGTTTCTCAGAAGCCAATTCAGACATGATTGTCCCTGTATCAGGTTGATGGGATCCTTCGATAGGTTATGAGAAAGCTAGAAGAAACGAATGCAGAATGACTGGAATTTCAAAAATTATTTAATTTTTAATTGGAAAAAAAGTAATAAAAAACCAAGTACAACAGATAACAGTCAATTAGCATAGTTTTCACTTTGCAAGGGTTTCTCTTTATGCCCACATGCTTCTTTTATTGCTTAATAAACCTCGCTTTGAAAGGAAATAAACCCAAACAGATCCAATTATTTTAGAAGATAGAGAACTACTCAGAAATAGCCGTCAACCTTCCACTTCATGTTTTACCTTGTTCTGAGTTCACTTCTCTGCACAATCAAGATTTTCTGGCCTCTTTGGCCATCCTCTCTGCCAATCTGTTTCAGAAAGCTTGACACTGTGTGAACGCCTACAAATGTTCTTATCTGCCATCAGTGTATGTTGCTCCCCAGATCAGCAAAGTTCAAGGTATTATGTGTAACCAAGGTAATTTATAGGTGGCCAAGAGTCTTATAAGAGAGTAGGTAAAGAAAAACCTAACCCATTAGAAATTAATGGAGGTAAGTGACCTAAGTGCAGTCCTGGAAAAAGGAATGGAAGTACTTAAATTCTGTAATTTAAAAGAGGTTATTCAAGGATTGTTCTGAATGGAGAAATCAATGAATGTTAGGAAACTTAAATCACAATGAAATTCTATTATTTGTCAGCATTAACCCAAACAAGTTTGTTTTCTTTTTAGCTGCCATACTTCAAATCATTTGAGATCAGTTGGGAACACTGAAAATAAAGTACAACAATGCATGTATCGCATCACACAGGAAAGTAGAAGAAAAATAAATAAGTTTCAAATAAACTTTTCAACAGTGTTTGGTAAGTTTCCTAATATCCATGAAGTCAGTGGCTTGGGATATGACTATGGTTGCACATGTCATATGTATGTATGTATCTCCAAGTTACTTCTGAAGAAGCTTACTTACACCTGAAGAGTGCACAGTTTGACCTGGGCTTAATTCAGCATCTCACATGGCTTTAGTGATCCATATTTAATTAAGTGCTGCCACAGTTGTATCCCTCTAAGCGTCCAAGCCAGTGAGTTTAACCCTAGTTTAGGCACAATGACATGAATCACACAGAGCTGTGACCCCGGGGCAATACTGGCCTTGATCTTGTTTTGAAAGCAACATCACACAAGGAAGTATGTCTTTCCTGGGGCTTTGACAAGCCTGCTTCTAGTCCTTGCTTTCTTTAAAATTTTGGGGAAATCAGAGAAAAGATGAGATGAGGAACTACTGAGCTGAAAGACATCATTACATGGAACAGATCAGAGCAGAGTTTGTTGTTGGCTGTATCAAAAAGGTTTATAGTCTCCCCTTGTACAATTTCACTGGTGGAGTGGCATTCCTCTTTCTGGATAAGGGGGGATTTAAATATGAGCTTCTGTCATAGTTGGTTGGTTTGGCATCTTGATGGAATAGTTCTTTCCGAGTTGTCAGTTTATGAATATATAAATCCTTTAAGGCATATGTAATAGGGAATTAATTGCTTTTGCTCTTTGGGAGGACATATTCAGCATATCTTTAGAATTTTAACACTTTTTTCTATTCTTTCAATTTTCTTTTCTGTCTATTTAATTTAATCAGTTATTAATATGAGTGGAAATTCTATTTGAAATAGGTCAAAATACTCTCATGTCCTTTTTTTTATTTTCAAATAGTCTTTCTAAATATGGATAATTGTTAGAAAATTTCAGACCTTAATAATCACTAATGTTATTATCCATCTATAGCAATCTACAGAACAGAGACTCTTTATTCTCCTAAGTTTATTAAGGAAGCTATGGCTTACATACAAAATGCATAATGAATTCTGCTATGAATAACAATATGCTAATGTTCACATAACTTCTTATATTAGTAACTAATGATCACCTCTAATAGCGCTGCTATATTTGTATATAAACCATCTTCCTATTTATGTAGCAATTGCATCACGTGTCTGCTATTGGAAACTTGCATTTAAATACAACACATTTCCAAATAAGCAAATATATTTATGTATCCAGGTGCAAGCAGACACAAACTCATTTCACACATCCACTAAGCTGGAGAGATGGTGATTCACATGGCACAGGGCTCTGTCATTTGGTACAAGCTCATGGCTTGTAAAAGACTTATGTCTTAGCCTGGCTATACAGCTCTTGTATCTGATTTGGCTTCCTTCTGGCCATTTAAATGTGCCAGTGGGCTTCTTCATTTCTCTCTGTCTACGAGAAAGTAAAAACCTGCAATGTGAATGGGAAATAATAAATGGAAGTGAAATTACTTGATGCTCTCTCTTCCATTAGGGTTTTCTTACAGAAAGGAGAGATGGAGTCACATTTCGAGGAAGCCATTTGTACCAGGGAATTGTTTTTTCTACTGGTTCCCACCTGTGGAGATGCAGTTGCTTGGTGGCCAATGAACATATGACAGTGGGGACACAGTGAGATGCCATATTACTGTTGTGGATAAACAAGGCTCAGAGGGTAATGGAGAAGAGCAATTGTCTGTGTTTTCCTTACTGTTATAGGAAAGCATATGTCTTAAATCCCTTTTAGAAACATTCATAGAGCTTTTCAAGAAATTTTACATTTGTGTTTTCTTGTGAATTTTGTGAGGAGAGATACAAGAGAGAAAAGAAAACTCAGTCAGTTCCTGTGGCCTTGGAAACCAGATTCTATACATTTTATGTCTATGATATACTAGGAAAAATAATTTAATAACATTCCAACAAAAATGAGATTTTTTTTCTTTCTATCTTTCTGGAAGGAAACATAAATTGCCTGTAAATTTCTGTAATAACCCCAACCTCTCATTCAATAGAAAACTAAATAACATAATAGCAATTCTTCTAAACCTACAATTAAATATTTATTATTCCTTAAGCATAATGTATATAAATGTTTTTATAAACATTTCTTCAGATTTAGGAAGGGGCCATGTAACTTTGTCTCAGCCTACAAATAAATCATTGTAATTGTGTTAAAATGCATTGTCACATCAAGACAGAGTGTTAGGCCTCCTAACAAAGCCATTGCTTTTTTACTTCATCATTTTGAATCATTCAGTTTTGACTTTCAGGTTATACTAAAATGCATCTTTGATATGCTAGGCAGAATGAGCTTCTTAAATCTCTTACAAGGCATTTCTCTAAACTCTCTAATATTTTTTTCTGGCTCTTCATTGCATCCTTGACAATTTCTCAGTACCTTTTCAAATGCGTACTGATATCAGTCTCACCAGCATTGTAAACAGGTAAAAATCACTTCTCTTCACACTGATTTTGCATGCTGCCAAATTCTCTGCCCCCACTTGTTGTTTCTTATTTTTGTTACCCATATTGTAGAGTGGTTTCATGGGCACCCCAATGCACCTGAAGGACAGTGATTTGCCACCCAGAAACAAGATAGAGTCCAAAGAGGGAATACACACACAGATTTTTTCCACCAGACGCAAAAGCTTGAAAAACGCAGCAAAAGGTGTTTAATTTCTAAGTATAGTGCTTTGGACCCAACACCAGCACTACTGGAAATGGTTCTTCCTCCACCTCCGCCAGGATTTTCCTCCACCCTCCAGTGCCCACCCAGAAAGGTACTGCTCTTCTGTAGGTCTTATATGTACGTATGTATGTATGGATGGATGGGTGGATGAATGGATGGTTCCGTATGGATATCAGATACCTTAATGCATCTCAAATGTCTTGAGCCTCCTTTATTTATACAACCACACTCTGACATTTGGTTTGTTTTGCAGTCAGAGAAGAGACATAGGCAACTCCAAGGATGGCTTAGCCCCCCTTGCTATTATTTACTTTGTGCCTGCCATCTGGTAGCCTCACTTGCTACTTCTCAATTCTAGTGTTAGAAAGAAAAATGAAGTCTTTCCCTGCTTACCTTTGCCATGTCATCGTTCCACATTTTTTTTTTAACCCTGGAGCTGAGTCTCAGTCTTTTTTACACAAGGGTTGTTTCATAACTTGTCACCCTAAAGCATTCCTTGTCATCAAATTAGTAATCCCCCTGAAATTTAAGCATGATAATGAATTTCAGCTGTTTCTCAGATTTAAAAAAATAAGAAAAAGAATTAGCAGTACTATCACTTTTTGAAAGGAAGACTTTTCAGACTCCCCTGAAACCCACAGGACTCCTTCCCTTGACTTCAGTCTATGAGCTCAATACATACAGGCATACAATCTAGTCCTGGAGTAAAAAAGTGCGCTTCAAAAGTATACAGAAAGCAAAAATCTGAGACTTCCTCATTACGGGTTTAATCCGGATCCTTAGACATTAATGATAGTGTTTCTTTTTACATCAGGGTTTGTTGGACGAGGCCCAGGCTGTCTGTAAAAATGCTGAGCATATCTTTTATTGAACATTTTGTTATTTAATGTGCCATTTTCTGATGTATATTTGATAAACAAATTTGTTACCAGAAGCGTTCTTGTTACCAGTGACATTTAAACACAAATGCAGATTTACATATGAGTAATTGTGTTTCAAGAGTAACTGTGTGCATAAGTCAGCATTTTGCAAATGTTACAAAAATGCACAAGCCCAAGCAGAAAAAACTACTTGCCCATCTTCTGCTACATTTGATGTAATGAAAGGTAATTACATCCTATTCACACATGAAAAGAAAGCACTCAGCTTGGATAAGGCCATGACTGGAAAATCTGTTGGAGTTAATGGAAGTCTTGCAGTTGGTTTTGGTGGAATGTGGCTCAGGCTTTTAGGAGGAAAGTAAGGTTTCCCAGAGCTGCTAAGAGATCTCTTGGGATTATAAATGAGGGATTGTCACCACAGTGCTCAGGTGCTGTAGAAACATCTCCTCTTCTGAGAGTCTTGCCTCTGGCACTCATCTTCTTGTGGCACTAACATAAAGAAGGTGCTGTTAACTCACATCTACCAGGGGTGAAAATCCAATCTCACATATGTCCTTGCCATATAAGAACATTTAGAAAAGAGATACATGTCCTTAAAATTATATCAGTTCACCTTACGTGACTAAGAAAGAGGCCGTCTCTAAAGGATATTGATTAAAATGGAAATACATTCAAATAAATGGATTCTTGGCTTGAAATAACCTTTACAGTAAGTGAACGGTCTATTTTGAAAGTATGATGGGTGTTCTGTGGGGCACTACTCTATCTTAATTTTATTTCATTGCTATAGAGAGTTTTCTCTGTTTATGAAAATGCTATGCAAAGTGAGATCTATGGATTTTAGAATAGGGAGGAGCAGGAAATTTTGTCTTAAAAAGACGTTTGCCTTTCTATTTCTCATCTTTCTTTAGTATCACCAAAGACTAGAGCCAGAGACTCAAGAGAACATGAGATTTCATAGGCACTATATCAAACACAAAATAAAAACAGTCCCTTCCCATGAAAGCTCATGTTTTAAATGAGTAAGGTAAAGATGTGACCAAGGGAGTAGTAGAATTCCTGTTGTAGTTGCAGGTGCCAAGAGATATTTATCTGGTCAAATCCAGAAAAACAATCAAGAATCCTAATTCGACAAATTTCAGCTGTACTTACAACGAAACAGTTTTACAGCAAATGACTTGACAAGAAGAGAAAAATTTACAGAAGTCATTAGACAACCATGGAGTTTTGGGGAGACTTAAATTATATGTCTTCTGAGCAAAGCACTTCTGAAAGTCTGGCCACTACACTAACATAATCCAGGTAGTCCCCATCATCTATGTCCATCTGTTTTGCATTTTGAAGCTGGTCTTTGCAGTTGAGGCTGAACTGCTGCCTAGGTACAATGCAAATAATACAGGTTAGAAAATGCAAAGTCTTAGGCTGTTGCTCTTGGATGGTGAGTCTCAAGTGTCATCTTACAAGTCTCCTTGGTACTTCATTGGAGAAATTAGAATCATGAAATCACAGAATCACAGAATGGTTTGGGTTGGAAGGGACCTTAAAGCTCGTCCAGTTCCAACCCCTGCCACAGGCAGGGACACCTTCCACTAGAGCAGGTTGCTCCAAGCCCCGTTCAACCTGGCCTTAAACACTGTTAGGGATGGTGCAGCCGCAGCTTCTCTGGGCACCCTGTGCCAGTGCCTCAGCACCCTCACAGGGAAGAGCTTCTGCCTAAGAGCTCATCTCAATCTCCCCTGTTTGAGTTTGAAAGTTTTGAAATAGAGCTGCTTGCATGTTTTCAGACATCTGAGCTGTAAGAAAAATGCTTTTACATCAGTGTCAGAGACAGGAACCTGAGTTCTGCAGGGTCTCCCTGGTAATCTGTTCAACCATTTTCCTGGATCAGGCCTAACTTTTCTTGCAGAAATCTATACAGTGACTGGGAACTGAACTCACAAGTTCCAACAGCTATTTGTTCCACGTAACAGCCCCCCAAAACAGAAGCAGAAGCAACTCTGGTTATAGGTAAAAGAGATGGTTTCTCCTTGGCACCTAGCAATGTCGCATGGCAGACTAGAAAAAGGGCTCTGAGTCTGACTTTCATACTCAAACATGAGCTGTTAAAAGCCCATTTTGGAAAACTGGACCTAATGTCCACAAGTACTATTCAAACAGGAACATGCTATTGCCTGTGCCACTGGATGTTTGCCTGCTGTTAGTACAGGATACAGTTGGTTGGTTGATTTTCTACAACATGATACCTCTTTACTGCCAAAAGATTGGATAATCAAATATTCCAGATCCTGAACAAGAATATGAAGGTCTCATGCTGGGACTAATGCACAGCTATAAATTAGAGCTGAAAACAAAATATACAGAAGAATAAAGTAAAGTTTGAGGAGTCACAGTTATAAAAAGATCTAAGTCCACTGCTTCCTCCTTGCTTTCAGAAACTGTCTGCACTTAGGAGGGGTTAGAAAGCCCCAGAACACCAAAATCCTCATGAACTTTAAGGGCAGTCCACACAGTGAGGACTCTAGAGCACTTTCTGATAGATTAAAGATGCTCCAGGATGTGTAAACACACATTGTGTCTATGTTTCCAGTTGACTGCGGGGATCCCCAAAGACTTTACAAACATTGCAATGGTAGAGCGCAAAAGAGGTTTTACTGTAACAATGGCACAACATAATTTAGGAAAATTAAGGCTCTCGCCGGTGAAATTTGCCAGTAAATGAGTTTGTTAATGACAGCACCAGGGCTGCACTGAAACTGTGGGTCTAAATGTCCTGTTTTGCTACTTCCGTGTGAGATTTTCCAAGCAAAGACAAATGCTGCTATGCGTTCAACCAGTTTTCTCTTCATTAGGCTTTTCTAGCCTACAATTCTACCTGTACTGAAGCAAATGCTAATGAAATAATAAGGGCTGTCTGGCATTTTGTGGCACATGAAAACATAAAGATGTTTGTACTTATGAATTGATAACCATTTCTAGCAGATCCTTAATCAGTGCACTGATCATGAGAACAGTTGAAAGCAAGTTCTCAGATGCAATTTGGGCTTTATTTTGAGTGCATACAGTACGAAAATACACTCTCCACTGTGTGATGCTTCTGTGACCATAACACACTTATCCTGAAGTGAGCTTGTGTACCAATTATGATCTTCACCTCTTTCCAAATTTGATATGACTTGCAAGGTGAGTTTCTTTGACAAATAGCAACACTGCTCAGTATTTGCTGGTGTTTCCAGGTAAAGATCTTAAAATACTTCACCAAAACAGAAATTATTATTCTGAATTTCTGAGTCTGCAAGCCTTAGTATCACCATTTCAGAAGTAAACAAATACCAGGAAGTATTAAACAACATTTCCAAACACATAGAGGGTATCAAATATAGAATCATAGCATTGTTTAGGTTGGAAAAGACCTTCAAGGTCACTGAGTGCAACTGTTCAGCCAGCGCTGCCAAGGCTACCACTAAACCATGTCCATAAGTGCCACATTTACATGTGTTTTAAATACCTTCAGACATGGTAACTCCACCACTGCCCTGGGCATCCTGTTCCAATGCTTGATCACCCTTTTGGTAAAGAAATTTTGCCTAATCTCCAGTCTAAACCTCCCCTGGCACAGCCTGAGGCAGTTTCGTCTTGTCTTATCTCTTGTTACTTGGGAGAAGATACCAACCCCACCTCACTCCATCCTCCTGTTAAGCAGTTGTAGAGAGCAATGAGGTCCCCCCTGAGCCTTCTCTTCTCCAGACTGAACCCCACAGGGCCCTCAGCCGTTCCCTATCACACTGTGCCCCAGGCCCTGCCCCAGCTCCATTGCCCCTCTCTGGCCCTGCTCCAGCACCTCAATGTCTCTCTTGTAGTGAGGGGCCCAGAGCTGAGCACAGGATTCAAGGTGAAGCCTCACCAGTGCCCAGTGCGAGGGGGATGACCTCTTCCCTGGCCCTGCTGCCGCACTGGTGCTGATACAGGACAGAATACCACTGGCATCCTTGGCCATCAGTCATTCAGTCTTGGCCATTCATACCACTGGCCATACCCCATCGTCCCAGCCTGTCCAGATCCCTCTGCAGAGCCTTCCTGTCCTCAAGCAGATCAACACTCCTGCTGCCCAACCCCGTGCAGTATGCAAAGTTACTGAGGGTGCACTCGATCCCTGCATCCAGATCTTAAACAGAACGAGCCCCAGTACTAAGCCCTGGGGAACACCACTTGTGACCACCTGCCAACTGGATTTAATTCCATTCACCACCACTCTTTGGGCTTGGTCATACAACCAGGTTTACACACATCCAAGCCATGAGCTGCCAGTTTCTCCAGGAGAATGCTGTGGGAAATGATGTCACAGGCTTAGCTAAAATCTGGGTAGACAACATCCACAGCCTTTCCTTCATCCACTAAGCGAGTAGCCCTGTCATAGAAGATCAGCTTAGACAAGCAGGACCTGCCTTTAGAAACCCATGCTGACCAGGTCTGATCACCTGGTTGTCCTGTACATGCTGTGTGATGATACTGAAAAAGATCTGCTCCATAGACTTCCCTGAGGTCACACTGACAGGCCTGTAGTTCTCTGGATCCTTCTTCCAGCCCTTCTTGTAAATGGGCATCACATTTGTTATCCTCCAGTCAACGGGGACCTCCCCAGTTAGCCAGGACTGATGATACATGGTTGAAAGTGGTTTCTCTGTTCACAAACAATAGGTCCAGCAGGTGCCTTCCCTAGCTGGGTCATTTTCTGAGTCAGGAAGTTCTCTTCCAGAAACTACAGGAGCCTCCCAGGCTGTTTCCTCTCTGCTGTGTTGTATTTCCAGCAGGCATGGTAAACTGAAATCCCCCTCGAGAGCAATGACTAAAGATGGTGAGACTTGCCCCAGCTGACCATTAAAGAATATTTCATCTGCCTCTTCACCCTGACTGGGTGGTCTATAACAGACTCCCACCATGATATCTACCTTGTTCACCTTCCTCCTGATTCTTACCCATAAACACTCAAGCCTATCAGCGCTATCATTAAGCTCTATACAATCAAAACACTCCCAAACACATAGGGCTATGCCACTGCCCAGTCTCTCTTTCTCTCTGATAAGGAATATACCCTCACATTTCTAATATTGCTTCAAACTCTTGCGAACGTTTTTCCAAGGGCAGGAAGATAGGTGCTGCAGTTCTAGCAGATGACTTCCTGGAAACAAAAATATTAAAATAATGTTTCATAAGAGACAGGAAGAATCTGAGAAGCACCCTTCTTAAATTTATGAAACCTCTCATATGAATCCCATATGAATAAAGTGGCTTGTGGGCTTGCAAATATTAATCAGCACACAAGCCTTTGAAATAAATGCTTTTATGACTGAAGGTGCTCAAAGTTGTTCTCTGCGCTTCTTTGCAGAAGAAGAGGAAAAGAAGATTCATGGATTAAAAAAATATGTAAAAAAATAAAGCAAAGCAAAAGAAAAAAAAGTAAGTGTTTGGACAAATTTCCTGGGGGGATACAGAGGTTTTTTTCCTTATTCTTAAAATACAATGTAGAGAAGATACATACTTTAAAATCTGCTTTATCTTTACTCATAATTCAACTCCTCCAGCTCTCTTCTCTTCTCTGCATTCCCTCTAGTTTTCCAAAATCCTTTGATAGGTCATGGCCAAGAGTCTCTACAGTCTCAGCTGTGGCTGTCCCCCCATCTTGTATACATACATACAAAAAGTATAGATAAATACTTCTTCATGATTGTGCAGCTGTTGCTGTCTAGGTCATGACAAAGGCTTGAGCCAGGAACTCTTAAGACCAGTAACATAAGCTTTTACAACTTGCACCATAAAATGGTTCAGTACCACAATATCCAGCTTTGTAGCATCTGAAAAAGATACTGAGTGAGTCCACAGTGCCCTGGAGTCTCAACTTCGTGTACAAAGCAGAGGGAAAAGTACTGATGAGGAAACGCTGAAGCAAGACAAGGGGACTAAACCCACAGAGACCTGGGCCTAGACAACCAATGCAGGCTAGTCTTTGCCAGTAAACCACAACAACAAGGAGTGACCTTGATTGCTCAATAGCTTAGAAGTGCATGGAGACCTCATAGTAGCCTTCCAGTATCCGAAGGGGGCCTACAAGGACAACAGTGAGGGACTCTTCATCAGGAACTGCAGTGATAGGACAAGGAGTGATGGGTTCAGACTTAAACAGGGGAAGTTCAGGTTAGATACAAGGAAGAAGCTCTTCCCTGTGAGGGTGCTGAGGTGCTGGCACACAGTGCTCAGAGAAGCTGCTGCTGCACCATCCCTAGCAGTGTTTAAGGCCATGTTGGATGGGGCTTGGAGCAACCTGCTCTAGTGGAAGGTGTCCCTGCTCATGGCAGGCAGTTGGAACTGGACGAGCTTTAAGGCTTTTTCCAATCATAGCCATTCTATAGTTTCACGATTCTATGATTATTTCTATGATTAGTTCTATGGTTCATTCCTCTTGGAAGAAGTTTCCAGGTTTCTCATAGGGGAAAGTGCTGTAGTTATTAGGCTATAGGAGTAGTCTTGGGTTGGTCTTGCCAAGTCACAAATGGAGAAGGAAAGTTTTAGAGAATAAGGTGAAGGTAGGGTGAAAGGAAGCTGCCTGAGTTGGCTGTGGGTCACTTCCAGACTACCTTCATCAGAGTTGTGGGTCCAAACCCATCAGGTAAAGAAATAATTGAAATCTGTTCTTCTACTCCTTAGTGAGCATTGTAGCCATCTCTCTGGGGGATACACATGCAGCTCTGCTTTGTTCATCCTTCCATCAGGTGTACACCTCTCAGCTCTGTCCCTATGGACACAGTGGAAAGTCTGGTGTATAAAATTAGAGACTGCAGGCCCTAGGAGAGCAGCATGTTTGGTCAGGGGCCTGAGGGCTGTATCCTTTGAGGTCTGGTGACCTGCAGTGCCTTGAAGGCCAGGGAAGGAATCCTGAGGATCCAAAACCACAGGTTCTGTACCTAAATATATACTTGAATACACTGGTGCTTTTGGTACTTCAAATCCCAAACTGTGTACTTTGGAGCTGTAAGACATTCAAGTGTTCTGTGGCCTGGGAGAGGGGTAGATAAGGTGAACTGAACTGGTGGCTAGACTCCTACATAAGCCACTGTTTTCATAGCCACATCACATTGCAAACAATGTTTATTTCCTCATCCATTATCCCCTCTAGACTTTTCTCAACATTACAGCTTGCTTTCAGCTTTTCCTTCCAGCTGCCTTTGAGTTTCAAATTATCTTCCCCAAGATTGATCTAATTTTGTTATTTTCTTCTCTTATTTCTAATTTCTTTAAATCTGCCGATGTTATTGCTCTACCCTGACGGGGCTCACTGCTCCTCCCAATTGAACATCATCTGTAAGCTTCATTAGCTTGCTGTTTGCTGTCTCGAGCAAGGGCTGCTTATTTTTTTTTTTACCAAGTGATCCAATTTCCCCCCATCTTTCCTCGCTGAGCCATAACCCAGCCTTCACATCTGCAAAAGCTGGAACCAAGGAGCAAACTGCCTCCCTGCCAGCCCTTTAGCAGGACATCTGTATTTTGTCAAAGTCCCTGATATTACCATGCAACAAGGGTAAGTAATGCAAGTCAAGAGTGAACCTTGTCAAGTTTGGACATGCAACTTGGGGCTGTACCAGGATTAATTATGCCTTCTGCTGCTTTACACACTCATGTCATCAATAAATTCTAATAAACAGGAGTATGATGTTCTTATTCATGTCATTCCGGAGGAATTAGAACACAGTAGTGTTACTTAGCAATGCAGATGTTTTATTATTGTGTTGTTTATGTGAAAGTGGATATGACATGAAGAGGTATATCAAATGAGCAATAGAGAGAAGCGAGCTGTGCTCCCTTTTTGATTATGCATATTTATTCATACTGCAGAAGTTACTGGATGTAGCAGTCTTCGAAGATGGATTGCTCAGTTTGGAAACCTAGCCTCCTCTTTTCCAACCCCCCCCCTTTTTTTTTTTTATAAAGTTTAGATATGTCAATACCTTTGTACAGTATTTATGAGTTCCTTCTTTAAATTGCACCTTAATTGGTTTAGTCACCACAATTGCAAAACAGGAACCTAATCACCAGAAGCTAAGTAAGCAGAAAAAAAATAATGATTTGGAGCTGTCTGTCTGCTGCTGCCTAACAGACACACTGGGCACGGTTTAAAGCTATAATTGCATTGTGGCACTGTCTTGCTGTTCCCAGCACATGCATAATGTAGCTCCTAGTTGTAGACTGCCACGTATCCTGCTGTATTTACCCTCAGATGCCAGCAGAGAACATGCCACCCACAACTGCTGCTTCCCAACAGTATAAAACTGTCACACTTTCAATTAGATGCCCCAAAGCACTTTATTGCCCACTGGAGGGCATAGTCATACCTTGATGGAAGAAGATTATGGGCTAAATGCATCCAGAATAGTTCTCCACAGGCTGCAGCAGAATTACTTTGGGAATGAATTTGGATGAATTACACCATTCATCCTATTGATCATAAACCAGGGCTACGCACTGCTTCTTTTTGAGGGCACAAATTCTTGACCAAAAACAGTTAGGCCAGTATATGGCCTTATTAATTCGTTGAAGACTTCCACAGCCAGAAAAGACAAAAACCACAGGTCACAGGACATCTTGCTGCCCTGCTTGTAGCTATCTCCAGCTGTGTATTGCTGTGCATATAGTCACTGCAAAGACGAGCTCTGCCTCTGCAGACCATGGGCAAATCTTCTCATCCACTTAATTTTCCTTCTTGTCCCAAGTTTCTGTCTCTGTGTACTGCTGCTTGTACGCCCACAGAGACACTCCATATAAAACTTTCATGGCTATCATCTACGCTTAGAAAACTGATTGCATTTGAGGGAATTAAAAATGTATTGCATCAGTGACCCCTTTTAAGGCAGTGTTGTGCAGTTTAAGCCATCTTACCTAAGCTCATGACTGGAGAAGGCTCAGAGCATGCGTGTGGATAGGAAGCTGTTAGTGTGTGAACAGCCATGCTGGCAGATGGGTAGCAATTTGCTTAGCCAACGCAACTTGATTGCATGTCTGAATCTGTGCATGCAAAAATGTAAAGAAGAAAGTTAATAGTGTATATCTCAATACTGAAAGTTTTGGCAGCATCTAGCCAAAGAGGGTGACAATATTTTGGAAAATGGGTAGGAGAAAGATCTATAAATACTTATAATCTAGAAATGTTAGTCACACTAAAATGAAAGCCACTGAGCCCAAATTGAATAGCACACATAAGCACATGTGTAGTTTCAGGAATAGGCAGAGCCTCCTCACCTGCTTCCAACTGAACACTTAAGATTTGCATGTGTGGAAATATCTTAGGTTCCTTGAAGGGAATTTCCACTGAATCCTCCAGGACAGGCATGGCTCAGCTCCCAATCTGGATACCTAAATGAGTCTACCTCTGTCTGCAGGTAGCAATATCCATGTGAATTTCAATTCTGAGTCCCACTGGAGTCAGTAGAGATTCAAACAGTGAAAACCAGAAATGTTCCTCTGATCAACTGGCAAACATCCACTTCCTGATGACCTGAATCACTCTCAGTGTGCCTCTACCTACTAGATTTCTGAGAAGAAACCCTAGGATAGACACCTATTTCATAGATATGTACACCTGGCAGTCTGGAGTTTGTGAAAGCTTTCTTTTCCTCTTTATTTCTTTTGTTCCCTGAGACTGCATTTATTCATATAGCTTCTCTGTGGTGACACTTCAAGTTTCCTTCAGAAATTGAATTAGGCATCTGAACTATGTTTTACAGGGTTTATATTGCTAATGTACTTAAGAATTTGCTAAGCCAGAGTTCAAGATACACGTTTAAGTCCTTTACAAGATCAGGGCCTTGCTTAAATAAATGTGTGGGTTAATTTGAGCTTAATTGGCTGAATATTAACACCATATGACTATTAAGAATCGATTTTGTTTTAACACAGAGCGTCACGTACACGTCTAATTTAGAAAGCTCAAAGAAATTGAATGCAAACAAGTCTGTGGGTGTATCAGTGAAGTTACGAATTTAAACACACAAGAGCCAGGTTACAGTAACAGTGAGGTTCTTCCAGCATAGCAATAATAATTCAAACATATTGTATCTATATAATATTTTTATTACCAGTCATACTATTAAATGCATACTTAAATCTACGCACGATATGCAATGTGGGCAAGTCTATTGTTACTCTGAAAACTATAGCTTTTTCATTTCCTAATTGCAGTTTCATGGCACTGCCAAGGTTTTGTGTTTAATTTATATAGGGATTTCTATGGTCCTTAGAGCTGTTAATAGAATGGATTCACAAAGACCCCTACTATAAAGAAGGCAAGACTGGTAAGAATGCTATTCATCATACCACCTTTCATCAGCAGGATTAAAAGAGTTTTTATCTACATTTTGCAAAAGGGAATGGAGTCACAAAGCAATGACCTCATTTACCTACTGCTGAGCAGCAGGCCAGTGGAAGCACTAATAATAAAATCAAGGCCACCCAGGTCCTAAACCAATGCCTCCAGTGAGGCGCAAGATAGGTTATGAATCAGATATCTATATATATTTATACATGACTCTACAAGGACAATATAAATGTGCAGGGCCAGAACCAAGGCAGGTCTGCTCCTAGGACCAGCTGGATTCAGTAAATATAGATGTAGCCTCTCAGTCTGACCAGTTCCTTAGGCGCAGATCCAGTGCTTATGCAGTGTATATAATATGTCAAACATGTGCCTGCATGTGTCTCCACATAATCCATAATTGGCTGAATTTCAGCTTTCTTTTAAAACCCCCCTTTTTCATTTTGCAAGCAAACAAAATCCTTTCCAAGCATGATGTAAATGAAACTTGTAAACATTGCTGTAACCTCAGGTTTCAGGCTGTATGAGTGCCAAAAATATTAGCTCAGTTAACAGTATAGTTTTACGGCTTGGCACCCATTAGCAGAACACCTAGAGACATATTTTACCCAATTTGTGCAGTAACAAAGGTATGCAAGGACTTTCTGGAAAGCTAAGGAGAGGAGTCTGAATCTAGTAAGTCCCAAGAAAGAACAGCAACCATAAAGTATCTGTGTCTGATCACAATGAAGAACTTGCTCAGGGCTTCTTAGAAGCTAATGGGAAAAAGGACTTGAGATCCCAAAGCTAAAGATTCAGTGCCAACCCACAAGTGACACAGAGAGCTGTGGGGGCACCTTCAAACACTGCATGGCAGGTATTGTAATATCCCAAAAGTCCCCTCAAGGATCCTACAGTAAGTTTGCTCTGTCCCATGAGACCCATCTCTTCTTACCCGTTACAAAGTTCTGACTGACTGTCCTCAAGCTTTGGGTGGTCCCTTCAGTGGCCATCATTCAGTGATCTGAGAGCCTGGGCCATAGGTATTGATGTTGTTATTTGCTGTTCCTTTGAGTTTGTGAATCTGGGTGTTTAATTTGTTACTTCTGTTTGTCGTCCTGGTCTGTAATACTGAATGGCATCAACCAGATTCCTGCAAAAACCAGACATGCTTTACTCCACATGTCCGTACCACATGTACCCTGAATTCAGACTTTTGCGTGTGTGAGAGGGCTGAGCCTTGATGCCTTACTAGCACAGTGATAGACTTTCCAGATTGGTGTTCAGTATCACTGTTTAGATTAAATACCATAAAATGGCATTTACCTCATCCAGATGCAGACAAGAGGCTATACATCTCCCTGGGGTGACCTGGACGACTTGGAAAAGGAGCTATCCTGTGCTTCCAGCTTGCTGTTGGGCTTCTCAAGTGTGAGCAAAGGGAGGGGCTAAAAGCTCATCAGAGGAGCTCCCATCTGGCCAATGTACAGGCATGAGCTCAGACCTGAGGGAGGAAGAGATGGCATTATCTCTGAAGCCAAAGTAGCCTATCTATCCTCTTGCCTGAGCTTTCTGAGCTTGGGACTTGGTGCTGTTCCAGTGCAGAGCAGCTGAGTGCTGCATTACACCCCAGGCGGTCGTTTTTTAGCAGGGTTGCAGTGCCAGTGGTTAGTTCAATGCTCAGACTACATTAGCTCTGCTGGCAATGGTGCCAGCTCCTGGGTTTGTAGCAACCAAAATATCAGCATGTGTGATTCATGTCACCTAGGCTTAACTGTTTGAAGGATTGGCATCTAGTCTAGGATGATCATATAAGCTTCCTTTGTGGGTTCCTTCTTCCTTTCTTGGAGGACAGAGGAACCTTCCAGTGACTTGTCCCACCCTGAGAGAAGTGACCTTGTTTAAACCATCTTGTAGAAATTGCTCTCTCTCCTTGCTTATACGAAGTGCTAAGATCGCTGTGATTAGTTGACCTATTTCATAGTTCATAGCAAAGTGAGATGAATCCCACCTTAGATTAGGAATCACATGTTAAAACTGGGGGAGTCCATGGCAGCCTCCAAATCTGTATGCTTTGTCTAATCTTAATAAGGAGCACACTACTTTATTCCCTTTAAGCTGGTGGTTAACGTTTTGCTATGCATTTCCTTTTGCTCAGTCACATAAAATGAGTAGCTATATATCATAGTCACTGTTGCACCACGCCTCTATTTTGGTCAGATTTTCAGACATTTCCTGGTAAACAGGTTATAGCTTTAAGATACGAACATAGTCCCTAAGTTCAGGCTTCTAAATGGGAAGAATGTAAGAAATAATAGGTTGTCAGCTTGCTTTAAAAAGGTGCATGCATCAGGAGAGGAAATAAAGATGCTATTGCTGTGCATAGGAGACTTCAGAAGCATTCAGATAATACTTACATCTGCTTTAATGATTCCATTTAAGCTGTCATTTTCAGCATTTACCTAGCAGCATTCAAAAGCAACTACACTTACATGTTCTCAACAGACTCAGTGCCAGTCCCAGATAGAAGGGTGGAGGGGAAGGGGGGAAGGAAGAAAAGAGATGAAAATGGAAAGAGCCTTACAGTATGTTTCAAAGAGCAAATTTCTTGCAGGAAATTAGCAGTAATTTTGGGGCCACCACTATTGAACAGAAATAAGTTTCAAGAGAAAAGTGAGCACACTCCTTTTTTGTAAGCAGTAACAAAAGCAGAAGTAAAGACAGGCTCATTACAAGGCTTAAAGGGGCACAGGCAAATATTTTGGAGCAGGAGCTCTGGAGTCAGGGTCCTTTCCTTGTAAGACCCTGCATAAATAACTTCCTTTCTTTTGCCTCTGTGTTTCTGTGTGGTTTGTAATAGTGGGAACAGTGAAACCATGCTTGGGCTGGCTCTGTGGAGCTCAAGTTTACCTCCCCAGGTTGAGCCTTGTGGATGAAGCTCTGGGCTGGGGTCTGGTTTTGATTCAGTGTTGACACAGCTCTCCTCCAGCCTTGGGCAAGCTGCTTAATCTGCTTGTTATTTCCAGCTTTAACAGAAGTGCTCTAGACAAGCACTAGCTCACATCCCAGCATCCCAGCTAAATCCCTCACAAGCCTGGTTTGTATTGCAATGCTCACCTCTTCAGCTGACTCTGCTGCAAGAGGAATAATATCTAATGTAAAGGCTATCTGGGGGGCAAGGGGGTACATGTTGCCCAGAGAAGCTGTGGCTGCCTCATCCCCTGGCAGTGTTCAAGGCCAGGTTAGACGCAGGGGCTTGGAGCAACCTGCTCTAGTGGAAGGTGTCTCTGCCTATGGCAGGGGGCTGGAACTGAGTAAGCTTTAAGGTCCCTCCCAACCCAAACCATTCTGTGATCTATGATCCTGAGTTGGATCCTCTTCACAAGACTTGGCTGGACTTCAAACTTACATCTGTAAAAATTAGTTGAGAATAACATCCACTTTGACAGGCTGCTCTCCACACACCTCTTGTGATTTTGGCATATCAACACTACGAGACTTGTGCAAAGGCTCTATGCAATCAATTTAAAGCTTAGGGGACTCCTGGATTTGCAGGGTTGGTTCTGTGAGCTTGTGTCCCTTAGAGTGGCCTTGAACCATGTATGAAACAGCCTAGAAGTGAGGCTAAACCAATTTCTGTTTCATCTTGAGTCTGTTCATGGAAACGTTTGCTTTGTTTTTGGGGTAGCTCTTCGCTTGCAGGTTCCCAAGTAGGAAAAGTGGGAGATAAGCGGTTCATTCTCATTTTAAACCAAGGGAAATAGGAGGCTCAAATACTATGAGATGTTTCTCTGTATCTAAATAATAAAACAGATGAAGAAGGTGGATGTTACATTTTTATTGAAACATTTCCTTACCCTGTAGCTCTTTGAAGAATTCATTTACAGCCAGACCTTTTGGAAATTGAAGTCCTGTGTTTATGGAATAAGCGGGAGAGCCAAGGTTAAATACCAAGGGATCTCCCTTGGCCATGGGGACATTAATGGCATCCTGCTGCCTGCAAGGCACAGGCTCCAGCTATAGAAATGTGTGAAATTAGCAAAGCCACTTTCTTTTCTTTCTTTCTTTGGAACCCTTCCAGCTTCACTCTGCCTTCCCTCTCTGGATGCAAACCAAAGACAGTAGATGCTACAGTGTGTATCCTCAGGAGCACCTCTGCAGATTAAACGCCCGCAGCTATTGTGCATCCAAAGTCTCTGCTGAAAGATCCTTTCTGTGACAGAGGAAAATTAAAAATCTAAATTCAGAATGGAGCCAAATTACCTACTCTTGCTACGGGAAGTCCGACACATCATTACAAACTGGTTTACTTGCCCGTGTCCAATTTAATGTGCCTGGCTTTTCTTATGAAAGGGGAAAATGAAAAAGAAAAAAGAAAGAAAGAAGCCACAAAGCAAAACAGAAGAAAAGCAGCTAATGATTTGTTACCTCTGTAGGAGGTGTGAAGTGGATGTAGTAATGTGAATTGACGGGGCTTCAACTACAGGAGATGGGTAGGGATCGTGCGTTCCAGAGCTTCATATTCTACCAGGAAAGGGTTATGAGCCACTGCCTGGTGTTTCCCCTGGAGTGGCCACTGGTAGCTGCTTCAGAGGCAGGCGCAAGAAACCCTGCAGAAGGCTGATATGGAATAACTGGCCTACAGGGAAGTTTCTTCCCCAACTTCTTTAATTAGAGGCTAGCTAAAGCCTTGGAGGAGGAGGTTTTATATCCCAAGACTAAGCAGTGATGAGAAAGAGCTGCTGGTCTCTGGGTTGGGAAGTGGCAATAAATGTCCCTGAAAATCTGTTCCCTATCAGAAGGATTGCTTCTCCTCCCAGCAAGGTCGAGTTCTCTGGACCATGCACACTTCTCCAAAGCAGTTCAGCCCTTCCAGAGGCACGGCCTGGGACTTTTCTCAGGACTCCACTGTTATGGCTCTGAGAAGGGGTTATGACAGCTCCCATTCATGGCTGGCCACTCCAGGATACAGAAAATACCTGAGAGAGGTGATTCTCCCCCTTTACTTGGTTTTCATGAGACCCAGCCCCCCCTTCCACAGTCCTGGTCCAGCTGTGAGGCTCCCAACACAAGAGGGACGTGGAGCTGTTGGAGCGAGTCCAGAGGAGGCCACAGAGATGCTGCGAGGGCTGGAGCAGCTCTGCTCTGGAGCCAGGCTGAGAGAGC
>WYDI02016693.1:0-37088 GCA_009867235.2 Psittacus erithacus
GAAAGTTAGAAACACAGCGCTGCACCAGCCACTAAGAAGGAGAAAAAATGACTGCTACTGCTGAACCCATGACATAGATATAATTAAATTATTTTGAATTATATATATTTTCTATACCAGTTGCAATGCATTCACTCTCTTTAAGCATTAGAGACATGTATTCTTGCTTTCCACCTTCCCTATGCTCCCTAGAGCTCTTTAACACTTCCTTCCAAAAAAGCACATTCAAAACATGGCTTTTAAGTGGTCAATTTAAATCAGATAGCAGCAGAAGGCATGCTTCTCCTTCCCCTGCAGAAGCCAGGTGTCCTCCAGCTCTTATTGTTTCCCAGCAATGTTTTGCCTTAGTGGGTTACAACATTACAGCAGACATAATAATCAATAGCTAGCTTCCTCACTTCAAAAATATTCTCAACTATATTAGATTGGATATGCTTGGTGGAATATTAGGCACATTGGAAAAGTGCCTAGAAATTGGAGAGCAACTGGCTTGGAGGACAAATGTAGATTCATTCCCTTCTCTTGCCTATTTTGTATGATAGTAATGTGCCTAGTTTTTTATTACTTACAATGTATTTCAATTTAATAATAAAAATATCACTAGTGGATTATCAGTGATTATTTAATTGATGTTTAAGTTCAAAATTAAATATCAGCACTTAAACCACATGCAGATCAGTGCTAGCCACTAAACAGGACGAAGCTAGCTGTGAATCAAAAAGCATTTACATGTCCTAAACCTTATCAAGAGATTCATGTCTTCTCTTGCCTTCTCAAAGGTTTTAATAAGGTGTAATCACCTGCATGTTGCAAATTAAGACCATAATAGAGGGCCTATTATTTTTTTCTGCATCTTTAATAGCCAAGAACACAGTAAAGCATGGGTTTAAAATCAGACTTTTGAGTCACCTTCAACTCCTTCTTTCAGGCAATCATACTTGCAGCTGAACACTTGATTAAAAATTAAAGGGAAAATATTGTGTGTTCTGTGTAAAACTTTTTCCAACTCAAGGTAAAAAAAAATAAGTTTAATGCATTTTTGGAGTCTGATCTTTTAGTGTGGTGATCAGCTTCAAGTTCTCTCCAACCCAAAAAGTCCTTAGGATGCTCAGTTTTACTCAGAATGCACTCAGCATCTTTCAGATTAGTTCCTTGACTTGCAACATCATTGTGTTTGTTTTGCTTCTGTTTCTTTTCTTACTGCAGCAATGGTTTGCTCTTTCAAAATATTTGTTTTAGAGCTTATAAATCATTAAATATCTACTTTTTAAGGATAAAATCATGAGAGAATGATAAAGTTCCAGATTTTCTGTTCATAAAACATGTTTTTAGCCTTTCATCTTTTAATTTAAATGTATGTAAGTTATGTCTCAGGTCCTTTATGAATAATAAGTGCACAGTATCAACTGACAAAGAAACGATACTGAAATTATGCCTTGCTGTAATTATATACTGCTGCATTAAATAGGTTCCGACCATTCCCCCCTCCCTCCTCTCCCAAAGCAATTTTAAAAAAAAAGTCAAGAAGGAGACTGAGGAACAATCTTTCTCCCTTTCTGCTCTTTAGTCTTGAGATGGGACCACGTGCTGGATAACATCTCTAGCCCAAGAAGTCATCAATTTTGCTAATTTCCCCTCTCTGCCTAGCCCATTCGTCTGAACAGCAAGGCTGTCTCAGCTCACTGAAATGGGAGAAAAAGAGTGCATTGAGCCCAGAAACGGGACTGCATCTAGCAGTGTCCATGGGGTTCATCTGTGAAAGCTGGGACAGAAATCTGAGACATCCTCACCTCTGTGTCTGCTCTGTGCAGGATGCAGTGGTGCTTGGCTCTTCAGTTTCCAGCAGACCCTGGAAGCTCACATCTTGCTGTCTTAACTAAAGCATTGATCAGAAAGGGCTTTTTCCTTTCCTGACTTTTCTTGTCTGTTTTCCATGGCAGGATTTGGTGTTTCTGAAACTTCAGATTCACCCAGAACTGATGAATATTAGCGCTTGAACAGAAAGTGGAGAAAAAGCTGCTGTTTACATGGATGTCTTACAAGTCTACTCCATCATCTCTGCCTGTGAGGTACTACTTACTATTAAAACAGGCCTACAGAACAAAAAAAATTCTTGTGCCAGAAGGCAGGAGAAACTGACTGTGATTTGGCAAAACTTGGGTCTGAAACTGAGGTGCTGGAAACATGCAGTTAGTCCTCTGCGGAGGCAAGCTGTTAGAAAAGACAGGCTTAAAAATATAAAAGAATGAAAACTTTTGCTCCAGGTCTTATGAAAAAATAAGGCATATAGTCATGGAGGGGTGTGCGTGTGTGTGGAAAAAACTCATGTATAAGTTATTTTTCACACTAGCTCTGTCTAGCCCTGTATAATGTCTTACCCATAAAATAATCTCAGCAAGTGTGGAAACTATTGACAGGTCTGCATTATAGAGCTGTGAACGCAGGAGAACAGATGCCTGTTAACTCCTGTCAATCTCTAGGGAAAGAGAAGAAAGGAAATACAAAAGGCAAACAAAAAGACAATTGGCCTGTAGAATACCCCGGGCCACCACCTCCCCTCACCCAACTCTTCCGATCCTTTCTTGAATGAACTGTGAAAAGACCTGGAGCTATTATAGAGCTACAAAGAAATAAAGAACTGGTACCAGATGGGACCTCTTGTCTCCATCTCTCTCCAGACCAAACAATCTGCTGCAGAATTTAGAAGAGAAGGGTGGAGAATCTAATAGTATCTCAGAGTCGGAAAGATGGCTCTGGCTCGAGCACTGCCAGCCTGTTCTGGAGGAGGATTATTATTATTCTGTGTGCCAAAGGATATGGCTATTTTTCTCTCTCACTCGCTCTTTGCAACAAACATTTGGCTACTATTAGCCAGCTGGCAAATATAAATGAAACATCATGTACCACTTCGTACGGAGAGTGCCACCCGCGTTTTGCCCGTCGTGCAGTGGTCTGACTGCCAGTACACGTCTACTTCTTTATCTCAGAGCACGTGTAAGAGTGGTGGGGAAATCTGTTAAGGAGAGAGAAAGTCTGTGGCACGGTTACAAGACATCTTACAGGAGAATCAGGCCAAGATCTGTCTAGTGGACTTGCTGTATGCTCCTAAAAGTTCATTCCACACTGCTTGTTTATAGCAAACTCCCTTCTCTAGGGTTATGTGGAAAAAAATGCAGAAATTGCATGTGGAGAGAATGATGTTTATACCTGATGTGAAAATAGATCTTTGGAAATTGGTGTAAACAAGCAGCAGACCGGGAAACACATTCTGCTCTCAGTTACACCCATTCAGTATCAGGCTGTGATTTTGCCTGGGTGTAACTGAGAGCAGGATCTGGCCTCATGCCATTGTTCTGCTCTCCAGCTTGCTATTCTTATTGCCTCTCTTTCCAGCTCTTACTTTTTTTCCTTTTTTACCCTCTCTGACTTGTTTATTTAATCTTTTTCACTGGTCACATCAAGGATCGATCAACTACTATTTTTCTTTTGCATCCAACCTTCCTTCTTATTTTCCAAATAATTTTGGAATTATGACACACATTTATTTAACTGGCAGGCAACATCTCAGTGACCTGTATCTAGTTGTATAGTAGCCTGGCAAGCTGAGTATTTCAATACTTATAATTGTCTCTTATCAGTTAACATTCAAGGCTTGAATATTTGCTCTTGGAACAAACAATGCTGTGTGGTGTCATAAAATTGTTCCCAAAGACTTTACAGCAAAACTAAGTAGCTATTTACTTTAAATATGCCAATTAACCATTACTAATGTACAGTACATTTATAGGCTAAGGATGATTAATAGCAGCATGCAGTGAAATGTTCTAAAACTGCAGTTGGAAAATGTAAATGTACAAAATGAAAAAAGAAATCCTGACCGACTGACAGCACTATTTACATATTTCAAAACAATGCCTAAAATTTGTTCTTTTCTTGTTCTTTTATTGTTCTTTGAAGCTTTTCCTGCTCTATTCTTCAGCAAGGTGGTAGCCAATGCAGTCTTATCAAAAGTTTTTTAAGGCTAGAATGTTATTTATTATGTATCTCTAAAAGACATTCCCAGTGATGGAGAATAGGGATTTGATAGAAAACAAGAATTATATTGTGCAAAAATGTCAACTTTTCTAGGTGTTGTTCTTTTTTAAACTCTATTTTATTTTGTATGAAAGCAAAGCACACCATTTCAATGGGAGACGCTTCACGGTTCCAGAATGGCCCAACAGACTCAAGAAGCCACTATAAAGACATTTTTTGCCAGATGCAACATATTTTTTTGAGTTTCAAAATTGGCAGATTACTGATGTTATGGTTGAATACTCTGTCTGTGGTGGGAAAAGTGTTCTGCTTTGGTTGATTCTCAGCATGGTGACTACTGAAACAACAAAACCACCACAAAGATATTTTGTGTCCCTAACTTTTATGGTAATATTGTACCATTCCAGGCCAGAAGATAAGCTTTTGGGCTATCTTCTGCCTTAAGGTGGAGCTTGGACAAAGACCTTGTCTCTTGTTTTGCTTCCTTTAGTCTTAGAAGAATTCAGCATGTGCATTGTTTGCAAAGGAGCGGAGTTATTTTCTAGGCTGGAACAATCTGCAAGTTCCTGAATTTTTTACTAATTACTGTTGTGAAAAGGTATAACTACTTCGTATTTTTCTTTTTTCTTTTTGTCAGAAAAGGATAAATCAAAAAGATGCTGACCATTGGCACTGGAGATTTATCTTAAAACCAAATAGTAATAAATCATCTGCCTCTTGTCATATTAGGAAGGGAATTGAAGAGATCAATTAGTATAATTTGCTTTACTGCTGTCGAGACTTGATGCTGTCTGTATGTGCTTGATTCCCTCCATTTTCATTGCCTCTTGAAGCTGGATGGAAGTCAAGGGTACATTTCTGCTGATTTTAATGAGCTTTGGATTGTGTTGCAAAAAATACAGAAATAACAGGCAGTGAAACTCCTACCAGCAAAGTATTCACTTAGCTGGGTGCCCATTTTACCTGGTGTATTTATACTGAGCAATTTGACAGAGTGGAATATGTGCATTTGAGCTGTATACTGTCATTTCTTACTAACAACACTCACTGGCTTTGTGAGACAGTGTTAATAAGCACATTTCAGTTTCAGAGGCATCCTCTGTGTTATTCTTCTAGATTCCAACAGGTACAGCAAATAGACACTTGTTTGTGAGGGAAAGGTCTTGACTCAATAAATCGTTAATGCAAAAGTGGCTTATTTTTAGAAAAGCCTTTTGGAACTTCTCTTGAATATCAAAGTCCAATAACCACATTTCTAGAAAAAAAAAGACAGTTTTGAACTTGGTGGGTAGCTTTCAAGACATGTATTTGTAATTTTCAGACTTAAGATTTTCTTTTTTAACTTTGAAGAACATATTTAAAGTTTATCTTATGTTCCCTTATACTAGAATCTATAGTATTTGCCAGAAGTTTGTCTTATGTTCTCTTATACTGGAATCCAGAGTACTTGCCAACTTTCATGGTAGTTAGGAAAGCAAAGTTGGTCCAGTGTCTTTCTCTGGAATTTATTTTCCAATAGTATTTAATGTTCTGGGAAGGGAAGAGATTTTTCTAGCTGAAAGCATCGTAGTCAAGAAATCTGACATGTTTGAATAGTGGTCTTCCCACCAGTATGATCCGTTACCTGTTGCTTGTAGCAGCAGCAGCAACCAAATATTGTCAAGCCATCAACCAGCCAGGATTATTTCCAGTGGCAAAGAGTAAGCAGCAACACTTGACTTTCAAAGAACAGTGTCTTTTTGTTTGTTAAACAGCTTGTAAGTAAGTTCAGGAATAGAACATTAGCCATTCTAGTAGAGAGTGCAAATAGCTATGCAAGGGGCTTGAACATTCTGGTCTGAACTATGTGGTCCATTGTTTCTACCAGCCTGGCACACCTCGGATACACTGGTTCCTCTCTCCTCAATTTCCTGCAAAATATGTCAGGTTTTATGTTACTGTAATAAAAATACATGGTTGTTATAAACTTCTGAGTTAAAAATCCTTTCTGACCTTAGAGCGCAGAAGCAGCAGCTTGGGTAGTAAGTTGATGTTGAAGCAGGTATGTGCTGGAGGATGAGGACAGATCACTGTCCATAGGAGTTCTATGCCCACTAGAAGTGTCTGTGCTGATTTGGCTGCCTCAGTGCCTGTGCTGCAAATCAGGTCTGTGCAATGATCTAATTAAATGAAAGAAAAACAAACAAACAAAAAAACCACAATAATTTTTTTTCTGGCCTCAGAGAACCTCTTAGATTGTGACAAGACCTATAATTGAATCTTCTCTACTGAGGCACCCTAGAATCATATTTTGTTAGCACTTATCCCTCACAGGAAAAGGGATGAAGGAAATACCCAGTCTCTGAGTCTAAACTTGGCGACAAAAGAGATCATAGAAAAAAAGCCTGTTTGGTATTTTTTTTTGCTTCTTCTCCCCAGCTGTTGTGCTACTTCATATAATTTTGAAGAGAGTAGTTAGCTTAAGACAATTTCTGCTTTCTCTGATATGTTTATACTTCCACAAAACATTTGTCATTCTTCTCTCTCCATTGTACTACAGTTGTCATTGTTAAAGGACATATGCAAAGATTGTTAAATAACAAACTAAAATGGATCATTACAAAAATTACATTTTCCTTTGGTTTTAAATATGTGTTTTAATTGCCAAAGTCATCTTTTATTTAGATACTTGCAATGCAAAATAAATATGTCCTGTATACGCTCCATTTTTTGGTTCTTCTGTGTGAGTTTGTGGGGAATGAAGGATACTCCAAGCCTCAGCTAAGGGTAAGGGATGAAAAAGATGAGGAAGAGCTCTGTTAAAGATGGTGTGAAGAATCTCACCTCTCGTTATGGGCTAGAGGAAAGCTCCCTAGGCATCCTGTTACAGATGGGGGACATGCAGCTTGTGGGAATCATGTCCTCAGCATGTTAGAGAAATATGGAGGCTGAGTAGTGACATGAAAGGGAATAGATCCATGCTCAAACTTTTGTTTCTTCAAAAGAGAGGAATGTTATTTCCTTCTTTGCCACCTTTGCAGAAGAGTCACAAATATACACCAGGTACAGCTAAGCTGCTCAGTAGTTTTAAGGAACAAAATGACATTAGAAGTCTTAATTTGGGGGGATCTGAGCTCAAGATACTTGCTTTCTTAGACAAGGAATTGGTCACTTTTAATTGCCTCAAGTTGGGCATCTGAAAACTGGAGCCCTAGACATGATTAGTAAGTGTAGACAAATGTGGAACCAGCTCATATGTATGTTTGCAGAAAGCATGCATCAGGCAGATATAGTACACCAAACAGCATGTGTTTTCAGGCATTCACCCATATGGGATATCTTTCAGCCTATCTGAAGCGGTTTCAATTGCTCTGTCAGTGACTTAGTTGAATACCGGAGTGCGTATTGGAGGGCAGCTTAAAAGAGGGTAAAAATGAGGCAGGGACTTGACATCACATGCCCAGATTGCATTCTTCATTAATGTTGCTATAGTGAGTGGAATTTGTCTTGCTGGCCAAAAGGTAATGGGTACTAGACAAAATAATTCTATATTTGGAAATTTCTGGTGAGCAGAATGATTGACAGTTAGGAGAGACGGAAAAAAGAAATGCTGTCTTGGCTCTGTATTTTAGAACTTTTCCTTGGGTCATGCAGTTCAGAGTTCAAAAAGTTGGCTTTTGGGAACTCTGTGTTCAGTTTTCAGCCTTGGAAAATAGAAATAAATGAAAAAATAAAAAATAATAAAAAAGAGAGCATTTCAATGATGCACAGTCAGTGCACAGTCGTAGTGGGAAACCTGGAAATATTCCTTAATTGTGTGAAGGCCTAAATCTTGGTGTACTTTTATTAATCGTATGGAAAGTCCCAAAATTCTTGAACAACTATGATGTTGTTATCCAAATCTATTTATAAAAATATGTTGTTGTTTTAAGACTTATGAAAAACACACTGGTGAAGCCCTTGTTTTTGCAGTGATATCCATTTTTTTAATCCCATTCTCACAGTTCCAGTGATGTATTCATGGATTCTGATATGAAAGTACTGGGGATTTGGTGAGCTGAGCTATCTTCTCTTGGCAAACAGAAGCCTGTAAACAGAGGTGGCTGTGTTAAATTTAGCCCCGTTTAAACACAAGGGGGAAAAGAAAAAAAATAAACTAGCCCAAACCAGTGTTCTTTAGGTTGAAATTAATTTACTGGTAAAGATAATCTAATTAGCCAATCAAATGCACTGATCACAGCAGGGTCTGAAATCCTTAAAGACCCTGTGAGCAAATATTCACTAGGAATGCATTGTCTGTGTGACTACCTTTCTTAAAGAACGGTGTAAGTTTAACGGAAAAGCAAGAGTAAGCTCCAAAAACATTGTCCATGTGGTTTTGCTCTTTATCTTCAGCCTTCTTAGAGAGATAGTGACTCTTTTGAACTGTGGCACTCCATCCCTTTGTTGACAAAATCGTTGTAGCCAAGGATTTCTTCACAGAGAGGTCTCTGACAAAATTGAAAGGAGGAAATTAGCACCAATATTCTTAGCATGCTTACTGCAAAAGCAGAAAATACACTGTCATAAAATTTCAATGATAATCTATTTTAGCTTGTCTGTCCTCTCTATGTCAATTTAAGTAGTGACTTTTCCAGAGCTCTGTTCTTCATCAGCACTCCTTCCATCCTGAAGTGGGCAAACTGAGCTCTTCTGTGAGCTGCAAGAGCCACCACCCCAAGTGAAAATACCCCTTCCTCCATCACTTAGGAGAGGCTAACCTAGTCTCTGACAGCTGAAAAATTGTCCCTCCTAATGTGTTCTGTGATGCCTACCTAGTTATAGTGGTGTTTTGCTTTGGGATTGTTTAAATTTTCCTGGGCTAACACATGATCTGCAATGACTGGAAAAACCCCATCCTCCCTGCTGCAGGACATAGAAGTGCACATCTTCTATTTTAAATACCATAAACTCCTTTCACAGAAGTTAAGACAAGGAGAATGAAATTCAGCCTCTCTGCTGCACTGGTGAGGGTAAATTCATGAATGGAATGCTGCAGCTAAGGATCTGAAGAGAAAGCAGCCTTGAAACAAGAAGAATAAATTCGGAGAGGCCAGGGATGATTTAACACAAACACAGCTGTTTGTCATATAGCAGAGCTTCATCTTGCTATAGGTGAATGATATCATCATTTGTTTTCACAAAACAAATGTGCAAACATATGTGCAAAATGTGAGTGAACCTTTACCATGTGATAAAGCAGTTTAATGTTATACACATTTGCTGAAGTGAACTTTGTGAACTCTTGCTTGAGAAAGAAATTTTTCTTTATCCCCCCCAAATATCAATTATTGCAGACATTATAGTCATAATATTTGTTACCTTCACAGTCAGCCTGGTAGTGGTTTACACATGTGTAGTCACAGTTTAGTCTCTGAAAGATGAGCTCAGATAGTCACAGTGGATGATTTTTACTTCAAAGAATATGACTATGGCCCCAGTTATCAGGCAGAAGATGTCCCAGTACTTTAACAGGGGAAAACAGTCACTTCACAGTTGCTTTTTGGGCAAAAGTGAGATTTCCTTATCCCCATACTCCCTTATTCCTATCAGTGAAAGTAGACATACTGCCACTGCTACTTTGGTGTGTTTGTCAGTGTGCTCAAAATGGGAGGAGCTGTTTGGAATACTTTCTTTCAAATACTGCAGTTTTGAGTAAAATATTATTTAAAAAAACCCCTGAAGTACTTTTTAACTAGTATATCAGCAGTCATATAAAAGCATACACCAGTTTATGAAAAGCAATTGTAAGTTTCACATGATGGAGCCGTTTGTGCTGCAAACCAAATGGACAGCAGCAAGCACTAATGGAAAAGACTTATGATGGCTGTTTCCAGCAGTGAGATCACAAGATCAAATGCTTTGGCAAAACTGCAACATATCACATCCAATAGGCAGTGCTGATGATTGCAGGTAACATTATGAGGATTGGATCAGTCTGGTTAGGACTGAGTGATAAGACACCTAATAAATACTTGTAGCAGTAATAACACTGAGTGCCGGTTCTCATGTTCAGTCATTTCTTAAGATGATTTTTATTCTTTGGTGTTTGCAAAGGTAGAATGCTACAGGTAAAAAGAATGATGTTATATTCTTCAAGGGAGGAAAGTGTGTAGCTTAAGCCAAAAGGTTCAAAAGCAAAAGTGTTTTACTGAATTTTGAATTCTTATTTCCTTTGAATACAAGATATGTTGACCATATGTGCTTTAGGTCCTACCTGAATCTCATCTCATCTCATCCATATATCATCAGTTTTAACGCAGGATATAGCATGACTGGCAAACAATCTGGAATCAATCTGTTTATCTTTAAAATGCTGCTGAAAAGTTTTAGAAGTTGCAAGGTCCTGAACTGGAAACAAAATCTTGGAAGTAACAACAAAGAAGTACTGGAAAGACAGACAATAACTTCAGAGTCTTCTATCTGGTTCCTGTTGTGCAAAAGCATATATGCCATCTCTCAGAAAACCATTTCAGTGGAATAAAGTCTTCCTCATTTATTAATACAACCAGGAATCAACCAGGCAGATTTTAATTAGCATTGTAATTTTCAAGAAGTGAAAGATGGTTGCTTTATGGACTTCATATGCAGCTCAGAAGGGGCTCCAAATACAGCTGCATTTGTTTATAATATAATTCTATTTTTTCAGACAGTGCATCTGAGATACTGTATGTACTTGAAGACCTTGTGCTGCATAGCTAGAAACATTTTATCAAAAGCCGTGAATTCAGTGTATTGCAATTTTGCTCTCTGATGCTTTTCTCAGCATTAGAAATCATAGGCTGTAGATGGTTGGCAAATAACCATTCTAGAAGAAAGCTTCCACATGTATATTAATAAGAGTAATATAAATATTCCACAAATAGATGACTGCTTATTGAGGGGCAAGTACAAGCAAACCTTCTGTGTTCTGTTTGTTCTGCATTTCAGCTGTATCTGACTTTTAACTGCAATATTTTGCATTTCTTCATTTCTGATACTCAAGGATTGCACAAATGCTTTACAAACATCAGTGGGCTAAGTCTCAAACCGTTTCTGGAAATAGGACTGGTACGTGCCTGAATTTTGTTTCCACAGTTCATAACTTTCTTACCATTCACATTATCCTGCTGTTTTCTGGATTAAATATAACAATCTTTGCAGGGTTCCTAGTGGACCTTTCTGCTAGTAAATCCACTAGGTCCCATGCAGTAGGTTCTGTGTGGAGCTATATGTGATTTTCGTATTTTACTTATTTCATTGTTGATTCAAAGAAAAAAATCTTGCTGCCTTTCCTCAACAGCGGAAACTTTCTCACCAGCAGTGACATTATAGATTAACTTCACAGAAGTTCTAAAAGTTATTATTCATAAGGGACATGACCTGTGTCTTTTGATTTCTAGAGGAGAGCCAGCATAAGCAAGGAACAAGTTTGGCCATAGGTTCCTGAATTCATGAACTGCTCCTTTACTACTCATAGATACTGCATCTTGTGGATGCTGAGTAAAAAAATTAACCCAGTTTTCAGTGCTTACTTCGAGGCCTCTACAAATAATATTTTGCAAGATTTTGTTTTCTTCCCTAATGTCAGTTTTTAGGGACATTTGCTCCTTTTCTGCTACAGCTTGCAAAGGTTGATAGGCTCAAGCTTATTAAAATTGCCAAGGGGTACTAACAAACAAGGCTGTCATAAGATGCAGATTCCCCCCTGTTGTTTTCCATCTGAGCCATGTTAAACATTTCATTGATGAAAGGAATAAGCAAAGGTTTCAGATTTGTCTCATATCCCTTAATTGTCCAAAATTATTCAAAGTATCTTACAAGACTTGCATAATCTAAGTTGGTAGGGCTTGAAGGTGAACTCAGGGAAGGGTTACAGGCTGATTTCCATAAATACTGTAACTTCTGCACACTCACAATAGGCTCAGCACTCAAGATCTAATATGCAAGCTCTTGCTGTGGCTAACAAGATGCAGCCAGCATTTCTGGCTGGAGCTCCTGGCTGGCTCTTGCGTACTCACTCTGAACATGTGGCTCCGTCCTGAGAAGTACTGACTGTTTTCTTCTTCCCTAGAAGTCAATGGAAATTATTTAAAGTGCCCAGCAGTTCTGGGGATCAAGCTGACAAAAAAATGCTATTGTTTGGAGTCTGAATTGTGGTAAACCCCACTGTTGTACAGTGAGCTCATTACTATATGTGTTCACATTTCCCCAGAATTCCTGCTTAAACATATTTTGAACAGCAAGCCCCCATGTTTTATTTCTTCAATCTGGTGATAGTTTAGAGACATTTGTTTTGTTTAGGTTTTGTTCTTCCCCAAGGGTATAGCCTTACTTTCACTAGATAGGAAAGCAAGGATGGCTCCAGAATGCTGTGCGTCAAAAATTAACTGAGTCAGCCAAGATTCTGTGTCCAAAGTGTCTGTCCCTAAACAAGAGACCATTGTATTTTTGTAAATACGTCCTTTATTTTGTAAACACCTCCTTGTCAAAGGATGTAAAGGCATCTGTTTTGGATTTTCCAGCAGCATTCGTAATTTTTAATTTTCTTACATTGCGATTGGTATAACGCTCTTAAGTTGTTTGTTGTCCACTAACCAAAGAGGTAACTGCAACTCCTGCTTCCGAAAGGAGCTTTAGTGCAAGCTTTCCTCTGAGTACATGGTAATTCCCTATGCAGTCACTTTATAAAGTTTAAATCCCTTGCTGAATCCTGGTCCAAAACCATCCAGAAACTGGGGATATTATTTAATTGAAGGACAAGAAATAAAATTTTATATGTGAAGAAAAATGAAGGAAATTAACAGATTAAGAACCCAAAGTGGTCTTTTTCTTCAGAAAGCGAATTTACAAAAACTTCCATGGAAGGTTATAAAACCTACACTGTTTGTCCAAGAGACTTTTCTAATCACTTTTGTAAATAAGGGAGCCAGACTGGGTAAATACGTATCCAGGATAGGCTAAATATTGAGGTATTCTGGAGGAATATTTATTGAGTTAAATATATTTATGTATACACATACGTATTGGTACCTGAAGAATATATATTTCAGTGTACTACCTCAGAGCCTCAGACTCCTAGGTGCACAAATTTGGCAGTTGGAGGAATCCAATTTAAAAATCAATATTGAGAAAATCATAACAAAAACAAATTATGAAATTACAGAGTTGCAATACATGCGCAGTAATCTTTTCTCAGTTCAGTGATATAAGACCTCACGAATTTGACGGAATCTTAACATTATTGACTGTTGTTCATCTGGATGATGCCTGTAGAAATAAATTGGTGCTATCTGAATGGCTGTTTCCTTTGTAATGAGCATGTTATGCAGTCATTGCCTTAAAATCCAGAGGACAGATAAGCAGCTGGCAAACTTTACTTGTCATGTACTTTCTTGGATGGTAAAGTTTAAGAAAGGAAACTTGAAAAAAAAATATCACTCCTAAATGAAACTTTTCCACTTAAAGGAAATCCGGAGTAGCTTGAAAATATGAAATTAATTCCTGAAGATGATCTTTAAAAATCTCTATTATGGACATTGAAAGCTTACTATATGACATTATTAATCCTGTTTAATATACCCCTGTTGGTAGACAAACCTCAGGGAACGTTGCAGGAAGATATTTTAATTTATGAACTGTAAAACAGAATGATTAAAGAAATAGACACTAAACAAATGTTCCAACAAATGCTAATGATGGGAAAGCTTCTAGAGGAGCACTAAAAGTCAATTTCAAATAAAGATGTAAAAACATGATAAACATAGGACAGAAGAATAGATATTAAGCCATCACTGGTCACAGGCGAAATGCATTTGAGTTTCCACACTCTCTGGTCAGAAGTCTTTTCATATGAAGTTTTTACCAAAATAATTTTTTTTTTTTTTTTTTACTAAAACCTAGTGAATTAGAATGTAGAGAAACTGTTCCAGTTGGCACTTAAGGCAGCTGTATATACCAATGGACAAGCGGGAAAACAGATATTGAATCTTCTTGGCTGTTCAGAAGCAGGCAGGCACTGATACTTTTTAACTACGATTTGTTGTTGCTTTTATCCTAGCCATATTTTACTGTGTGTCTAGGATCCCTGTTTCCACCTAAGCTTCCTCTTGGGGCACAATCTGCTGACTCCAATTCTACAGAGGAAAATGCCGCAACATAAATTAAGTTGCTTTATTTTTAAATAAATAAAGTTCTTGCATTTTGGTTGGGGGGTGCCACAACAGATAAAAAGCCACTGTGCAGCTGCCTGGTGGAAAACCCTCCAGCTGAGCACTGATAAAATTTATCACAGAAGTGCACATAGGAATAAGCTGCCTATCAAAGCAGCCTGTGGTATAACGTGCAACAGCCAAATATCTGACGGGATGCTGTAACTTGACAACAAAATGGTGGTAAAAAGAACAAATAACACAGGCTTGTATGGTAGGTGGACTTTTCCTGTGGGCTGTTGGGTTTATTTACTGAGCTCTGCACCTCTGTTTTGTCTCCAGACCTGGAGTAGGAGGCAAGGTGATGTGTACTTGAACCTCCATAAGTAGCTCACCTTCCTGCTGTGCCTTTGGTAAACTGTGAGCAGGAGTGGGCAGTGCAAGAGCATGCTGGTACCAACCTTGGAGGCAATCTGAGGCTGGGCTTTCATCACTTACAGTTCACCTCCTGCTCCCTGTATATATTTATTTATTTTTTAAATGTGATTTCTGAACTTAGCCTAAACCAAGTGGGAGACAAATGGGAGACTTCTCAGACTATGCCTGGCCCCAGAGTAGTCAGAATTTCGCCAAAACCCCACATCCTGTCAGGCCATCAGGTGTTTCAGTGAATTCAGTAAAGCTCTAGAAAAAGCAAAATGCAGTGTAGCTGATTTCATTAAGCAGAAATATCATAGAATAATAGAGTCGTTAGGGTTGGAAAGGACCTTAAGATTTCTCTTTCCACCTCCAGTTGCTCTAGCACTGCTTGCTGTTCGCAAGGGTAAGCACGACACATGGATACCTGACTCCATGTGTGTATTTTTAGCTCTGTTCTCCTGGGGTCTGGAAGCTGTAAAAAAAAAAAAATAGAAAAAAAAATCCCCCAAATCAAAGTGAAACATCCCCTCTTTAAAGGAAAATCTGGATTAAAGAAGCCTCTGGGAACAATGGAAAGCTGAAGGGTTAAGCAATAGCATGAGACAGTTTGTGAGAGAACAGGCATGGATTAGAAATGATTGGTGAATCACACAGATTTTGCTCATATGTATCTGACACTCCTGAAAGTCTGCTGATTCACTCTGAGAAGGACAGGTTCTCCTTTGTCTTCTGCTGACATTTACAAGCAGCACAAATGAAAACGGTGGTGTTTTACACCTGTGTCACACATGTGTAAGCCACTGTAGGAAGAGCACAGCAGCTGCAAATCAAGTCCAGAGGACTAAAGCAAGAAGAAGCAGGAGTTTCATAGAAGAGCATAAGCTAAAGGCTATTGCCAACATGGACAAAAAAGAGATAGAGAAACACAGAGGAAAAGGTCAAAGGAAGTGAGGGAAAGAGATAGGCAAAAACTGCAACCAGATTCACAACAAAGAAAAGGACAGAAAATGTTGATTTTTTTATTTCTTTTTTAAAAAGAAACCATCCACAAGCAGAAAGCCAGGACCATTAACACAGAAAATTAACAAGGACATAGAAAAAGGACAAGGATATTCTCTTTCCATTCCCAGACAACCAAAAACTAAAGCCCTCTCCAACCACACTATTACAAAGGCCACAGGGGATTTAAAAAAAAAAAACAAACCAACAACAAAAACCTCCCCAAAAGGCCCCAAAACCACCAAATATTTTAATTATACTTTTCAGGTATATTACTGCAGGGAAATTGAATGAAGAGATTAGATAACATGACCCTTAGAGAACAAAATCACAATGAGGACCCACTCACATTTTGCCTGCTGGGCGTGCTGGTAGAACCAAGCACATTTTTAGGGTGTTTGTCCCTTTAATGCCTTTTCTAGCCAGTGTAAGCTCCCCTGCGTGATAAGGGGTATTTCTTCACCATCCTCCAAGCTGTTGATGGGGATCTGGCCTCCATTCCAAACAATCGGGGAGGCACAAGAGTGAAAGTGCTGCTTAACATTGCAATTAGCAGCTGGGGAATGGCTGCTCCTGTGCCAATTCTGTGTAGCTTTCTCCACTCTTTCTCTTGCAATGTGCAAAAGGAGAAATTACTCACCAGGGTAGTGGACACATTTCTGTTCTCAAGAACACCACGATGTCATTAATCTTCTGGCAAGTCAGCAAGGGCAGGTTATGTGGATGCAAGTATTTTGCAAGGCTATAAATAAAATCTAAAGAGAGAAAGAGGCAGAATGAGAAGATGGGTTCCTGGAGTTCCCGTTGCTACAGTACAGATGATGTTAACACTGCAATAGCTTACTGATAGTAACACTTTTAAAAATCCCCTTTTTATGGTTTTTCAACATGTGTCCAAAAAAGTAGAACATAAAATGTGATCTTAGAACCATAGTATAAATTTCCTAATCCTGTCTATAAAACAGGTAGTTGATAAAACCTCTGTATCTGTAATTGTTGCGCTGTGCTGTTCACCTGGCTGTCACTAAAGGTATAAATATCTGAGAGGAAGGGAAAGAAAATGGTAGTTGATGCAATATAAAGTTTTGTGAGAAGGAAGGTATGATAGCCACATTTGTCGCACACAGCAAAGATATAATTGACTTATGTAGGTTTTCTTTATACAGAAGAAAACAGGAATGTTCTTCTTTGATTGGGATTTCTGCCTTGGAACAGCACATTGGCATCTTTGCTGTCCTAAGAAACTCCAACAAAATAGCTCAAATAGAAGAGAAAATATAATTTTAAGGTCTTGTGCCCTAGGTCCCTCAAAAGATGTAAATCAGGGCTGATTTATATGAGGATAATGTGTTTCCCTTCCTCAATGATGGAAAATACTTTTTCTAACCATACAAAGTTGAGATAAATAAGATTTTTTCAAAACAGGTAGCTTTTTGGTATAAGTTAATAATTATTGCCAGCTTTGGGAAAGAAAAATGGACACTTGAAAAGGGGGAAAAGCTGTTTAAGGCTTCTGCACACAGTCAAAAAGTGCTGTCTTCTGAAGTTACTCTGTGATTAGAAATGGCATAAATAATTCCAACAAAATCAGGTGGCCTAACTGTCATGATAAGCTCCCAAATTATGTGATAACCTTTTATTAATCACGTGGTTCTGCCATTTATTGGAAAGACGTCATCACAGCCTACACAAGGCACTGATACTGATTTTGAGAAACAGAGTGTAGCTGCTATTTCATTTGTCCCAACAAAGGGATTTTTTTTTGCTTTTACACAATCTGCTTATATTATCACTTTTCCCAGACAAGGTAGAATTTTGTCCTGTGTAGCGTTGAAAGGGTGCACAAGAAAGTGATTGCTGATTTTATTTCAGTGCTGTAGATTTGTTTTAAATTAGCTCAACCAGGGACTTTTTCCTCCCACGTTTTGACAGAGTCACTTTTTTGTCCTTTCTTCAGTAGGTGGAGAAAGGAAGGTAAGAGCTTGAAACTCACAGTTACTTTTCAGTGCAAGCACCAGGAAAATCTTAAATAAAGCACCTGTAAAAGAATTGAGCCAGTGATGTAGTAAGTGGGACTCAGGAAAAGAAAAAAAAAAAAAGAATTGTCAACAAACAGGAGTTGGTTTTTGTCTCTGTTAAAGATGAATTGCACTTAGACCTTTGCTGTAGTTCCAGACTATCATAAAGTTCAATACACTTAGAATAGGGGGAATATGGATTGCAAGTAGGAAGGGATTTGCTGAAGAAAGGAAACCAGTATGTCACCTTTACTTCCCTTACCAGCTCAACTTGTAAGCTTCCTGGAGGGCAGCTTCAGCTTCAGCTTCAGGTTTGTGATTGCAGGAGGGGTGAGTGTTCTGTTTCCCATTCACTGGATTATTGGATTTATCCCTACAAAAGTCCTACCCAGACCATCTAGGACCTGCTTTCCTAATTATATGTTTAGGTCATGCAGTCACTTTAGGAAATGTAAAAATATCTGACTGGAGAGCAGTTCAGTTTGCAGACTTCTACTGAAAGAGTTTGCAGAATCCTCTAATGGTTGGGAATAATCCTCTTATTGCAAGCATACACTTACTCACTGCAGTTTATACACATTTGTTCTTGTGCCAGCACTGTCCTTCACTACCTTTTGGACTTTACTGCCGATGTATTTATAGACTGCAGTCATATCCGTCCTCAGTCCTGGTTTTCCAAATGAAAGTAATCCAGACCCTTTTCATTCCTGCTCATAAGCTAGGCTTTTGGTTTCCCTGACTGTCTTCACAGGCTGTCCCTGGTCACATGCCAGTCCTGGTGAACCTTTTACCTGGTTGGTGGTAGCTGTGCGCAATCATCCAAATATAATCTAATGGGTGCTTTGCCCAACGAAGTGAATAACTGCAGTTCTATGCGAATGCCTCACACCAGTGTTTTTTATGGCTGCAGGATTGCTAACTCATACTCAGATCGTGCACAATTAGTATACCAAAGTTTTTCTCCTGCTATATTATTTACAATTGATGAACTTCAGCTGATAGCAGGAATCCCTGCTACTAGCTCCCAAGTTCCTGTTGTTGTACTTCCTACTGTAAAATTGCATCACATTTCTCTATCTTCACTCTAGCCATCCAGTTCTTTCTCAGCAGCAATGCATTACAAAAGCGCTGCCTTACTGCACTACTTACAGTTAAAATAGGCAGGCCTGCAGGTTTTTTGTTTTTTTTTTTTTTTTTTTTTTGTTTCTCACAGCATGTTACAAGCTGAAACTCCTGCCCAAATCATCTGCTTATCTCATAGCTCTCTGCAGCCTGGTAATATTCTGCCTCAGTCCATGCTCCATGAGCAGAATACTCTTGCAAACTGTACTACATTGTTTTCCCCAAGGAAACCCTTTTCATTTGCAGGTTTTGGTAGTTTAAGAACAAAAGGCATGAAAGCAAGAGAGAGAGAGGCACTAGTAAATGGACAACAATAATTTTCAGGTGTGAAGGCATCCTGAGGATTTTTTTTAAAGCCTTCTACCTTCCTATATGGATGTCAGTATCATACAATCCAGATGTTGTTGGCTTCTGTTCAGTGCTGCCCTCATCTGAAACGGAAGGTGTTAAATTGAAGTCAGGCTGAAAAGAGAGGTGAACAGGACTCTGGCAACTGAGAACAGCAGGATTGGCAGCCGATCCAGCAGCAGCACCAAGTTCCCATACTGACAACAGGTCATGCTTCCTTAGTAAAAGTTAACCTTGTCTCTCCTCCCTTACAGAGAGGTGCTGTGGGGCACATCCTAGCTCAAGAAAAGTCAGGGATATGCTGGTGTTAATACAGCTGAGGCAGCTTGCTTCAGCTCAGGATATGAAAACCAGGACAATTGCTCCAGCTTCTTCTCCAGATCCTGGAGTTAGCTTGAAGAAAGAAGTAATGTGTGAAGGTAGACTGGGTTTTAGGGTTTTTCTCATAGTCTTAGTATGCTGGCAAGTTAAAGTCATTTGACTACTTTGAATCTGTATTTATCACATCTTAGTGTACTAGACAATAATCATGAGATTAAATTTACTGCATCTGTGATTTCTGCCTTATGGATAACTATCCCAACAGCTGTTTTCCTTTTAAAACACTGATATGTGTTTTATGTCTCAATCCACTTTAATGCTTTTTTCTTGGACCTGACTGAAACACCCCACCCCTCCCTCCATTATTAATACAGATTTTTATGCATAGATTTTTTAGTAGAAGTGGTTAGGGAAGGAGGAGGGCTTGAGCAAATTTTGAGAAGTTATTGTGAAAATCTGTGTTCTAACCTTACATAAAATGAGCCTAAATGAAACTTTGTAGAATTAGAGCTGAATTAGTTCCAAGTTCCTAGCTACATTATTTGCACATTTGATTTCATATTTTCATGTCACTAACTCAACATTTCTAAATGTCATGCCATAGAATCCATTTGGAAAATGCCATGTGATCCCGGACAGGCATTTTGTGGCACTTAATACTTTCTTATTGTGCTTGCTTCCACTGTAATATTATTTGCTGCGCAGGAGCCCTGTCTTGGCTTCTGCAATAGTTTGCCATTAACAGGGTAAAGCAAGTCATAAATAACTCTCCAGTATGTGCAATAATTAACTTTTAAGACTGTCATTAAATCCTTTTAAAGTGGATTGATTAAGTTTCAGTTTTGTACATTGCTTCAGATTTTCATCTGAAGTATTTCTGTAGGCTATTCTGCAGCTGTGCTTGCTTCCTAGCACTGACAGCCACTCAAACCCATCTTGTGCTATTGTAACCTGCTGTTAGCCCATTAGTTGCAATCTGTGGGAGGAGAAGGAGACAAATTGTGTCACTATTTCTTATCAAGGGACCACACAGTTGTTTGCCACTTTGACTCCCTGATGGATAGTTATCTTGAGATGTGACAGGCGTGAGACTGGAAATTTAGGAGGAAACAATGCAGAGGCCCAGTAACTTTTTGTTATTGACACTTGCTAGATAACGACACAGGGTTAATCAATCTCTTGTGCTGTTCTTAACCTCCTATTCCTTTTGCCTTCAAGATGCAGTTTTTCTCATCAGACTGACATGGCAGGAAAAAGGTTCAAGTAAATAGCAGGCATTTTTCCTTTACCACGTACTGGTCATACAATGTCAGATTTCATGCAAAACACATCTTTCTTCCCTCTGACAATTTTTTTTTTTAAACTCTTTGAAAGTGGGTCAGGGCCCGGGGAAAGTGCAGTTTAAATATCTGGAACTATCTGCAAGTAGACATCCCCTCTTTGAAAGAGAAACAGTCTTTTTCAAACTTGATCTTTATTGTCAAAGGACTTATATCATTATGTTTCCAGAAATTAACTTGCTGCAGCCCATCTTTTACTATATTCTTCCCAGATATGAGACAAGTAGAAAACCAAATACCTTAAATGTTAAATGATCACATTTAATTAGCTCTGCTCAAAATGAACATTTCAAGGAAATGCTGGTCCAGAAAAAATGCATGCTGATATTTTATACCAGGTTTGGTTCTTTCGTGGTCTTCAGAAAACTGAATATTAGTACAAAATTCACAGTCTTAAAAGATGTTAAAATTGGTGCTCAGTATATTAAACAACCCTGAAATAATGGCAGGAGTTCACGTATGAGCTAAAGTTCAGATTGAGTAAGGACCTATAGCAAAACTAGAACATAATGAAGCTATAAAAGATCAAAGAAACATTGATAAACATTGCAGTCCTGCTGTGCTAGCATGAACTAAGGGGCATTGGGTGCAAAGTGATCACAGTTGAAAAGGCCAAAACAATAGGTAAGGAGGACTTTTTTGACATTTCACTAAAAGAGATAAAATAATATAAACAATGGAGACTTTCTTGAGGTCTACAAGAAACTTGCAGGAGCTGAAGACCAACCCCCACGACCATAGGCTCATGTCTTATCTACAAAGCGTTTGTAATTAATCTTAGTTTTGGATGTATGTGCCTGCTCTATTTCTTTGTCGTGCATTATTCTCTTCTATAAGCCAAGTTTTTTAGGAAAAAATTCCTGCAAACGGTAAAGAGAAAATTTCTAGTGCAGTAGCAATGCTCTCGTGCAGTTACATGGTGAAGGACCACTTTGCTCATACTCTGTATATTATATTGACAATGTTAAAATGTTGTCATATGTTTGGTTAGAGGATGAAATAGTGTGTTTGGTGCTACAAAACAAAACAGAAAAGAGGCAATCATTTGCTTCATTAAGTCTGAGGGATGAGTGCCCTGCTCACAGATCATTTGAAAACCTGCAGTAGCATCCAGCAGAACCTGCACATTGTGGATGGCCCAGCAGCTGTCCTGAAATGTTTTTGGATGGGGTCAAGGGGCCTTTATGGTAGCCATGATGCTTTCTTTACACTGCTCTTCAGCTCCTCTTGCACTGTGACACAACAGGTTGGTGAGTTGGTATAAAGGCACATTTGTCCCCTGATTCATGTTTTCAAGGTCTAACTTGAAGGCATGGACTTCGGACATGTTTCCCTCCTGCCTGCTCATTCCTCTTTATAAATGGTCATCTGTTTATTTTTCTGCATGTCCATGCTTTGCAGGGCAGAGTTATGATGTACACTGTATCAACTTCTGTCTGAAGGGCATTTCCACAAGATCCTTTCATCTCCACACTGGGAAATGTTAAGGATGGAGAGTGATGTGCCACTACGGTTCTGAAATGTCTCTATCAAGTTTCCACATTAGCCTGCTTTCACCACTTCTTTTCCCTTGCCTTCTGAGTTTAAGTAACTGCCAGTGAAATCTCAGAAAGGTCTCATTAGATTTGGAGCTCCTGTCAGACAGAGCTGGAGGAAAATTTATCATGCGAGCTTCATATACGAGATTTGAGAAACTTGTTTCTGTCCACCCAAATCTCATTGAGGTTCTGCGAAGTGAACAGTAATTAATCAAAGACAGTGCTGTAGGAAATAAAAAGTTCTGATGCACAAGCAGAACTAGAAATAGTTGCCATTTAACAATAGCAGTTGACCACACGGCTCAGCACGGTGTGCAGAGGTGACATCTGTTCCTGCGTCACTGTGGCTTTCCTGAGCAGAAAGGTACTTTGTGTGCTTTATAGCTGTCACATGACTGACTTTGTTATTCCATCACCTTACGCCCCTGTTCTTGAGCACCATGCCCCTAAACCTTGGTCTTGCATACTTCCCTGCCTTTCACCCTAGCTTCTTAACAGCTGAAAGACACAAATGCCTATCAGCAACTGGGATTCCTAAGCAAAACCAGTAATAAAATAAAATGCATCCAAGATGAAAACATGCGGGTTTCTGGCTATTCGAGTGACAGTTTTTAGTCATCCACGATAGACAGAATTTCATCTTTCATAAAGAACTGCCTAGAGTCAGCTAAATAGAGAAAGGCTATCAGGAAAATATTTAAGGAGGTACTCCCGTCAACAGAACAGGACCAGGATCTAGGTTCATGTCCAGTCTAGCTGCAGACTGTGAAATGCTGAAATGTTGCAGCCCAGCTTCTTGAAGGTATTTGAGAACTGCTGAAATCCAGCTGCTTTTCAGACAGAACAGGAAAAAAAAAAAGCTTTTCACGAGTGTGTCACTGTTCAAAATACAGCAAAGGACTGCATTAAAGAAATTACGAGACTGCAGTGTACCTATTAATCATTGAATCTGAAATAATTTCAAGTGGTACCCAGCAACTACTCTGGGCTGTCTCTCAGCCACATATTCACAACCTGTGACACACAAATGAAAGCCTGTGGACCCCAGCATTAAATACAGCTTTCTTGTGCAAGGAGAATTAAATACCTAAATATTATTAAAGACCTACACTTTGCTAACCTAATTTTAAAACACGGATTATTTTATAGCATTTCTGCTGGTTACTATTATATAAACTTCTAGAAAAAAAGAAACATTTGATATTGTGCTGTGTTCAGCGCATACTATGGTGGGTCTTGATTTTGACTGAGGCTTGATGGCTACTGTAATACAAACAAATAATAATAATAATTGCTTAAGGGTGTCAAACAGAGAAGGAGGACAGAATGCTTTTTATGCTTATAAAAAGATGATGTCAATTGATCTAGATTTCAGAAAGCAGTAGAAAAGAAGACAAGTGTAACTTGTTATTGTTAAAATGTAGAAATCTCTTAGCTTTTGATTTATTCGTAATACTATTTAGCACACTGTTAAGTACAAAAAGAGTCAGAAGAACGTAGTATACCAGTGTAGTTGCTAATATTCTTTAGAAAGAGCTGTTAAGGAACAAAAAGAATAGTCAGGAGATGATTTTATCTAATGCAATTCTTTTCTCAGTCTCAAGCAATGCTCTATCTAATGCAATGCTTTTTTCCCTTGTTAATCATAACAGGGTTTAGATGAAATCAAATAATTTGCAGATGAATTGTTAATGTCATGCATGCTCTTCTAACAACATGTCTTTCTGGCCTGTTGAAATACTTACATCATATGGAGAGACCTGAAAAGTTTGAACATTTTGGTTCACTGCCAAGAAAAACTATTTATCAATGGCACATACTGTGCTGATAAATACCACAAGAACAGATTTTTAACTAAGAACGAACATTAGGACAAGACCCTTTCCCTTCCTCTAGTGCATGAAGACAGACTGGGATGCTGTGCTCTCTTCTCCAGAAGAAGCAGCCTCAAATCTATCATCGTAGTTACTAATGCGTCTCTGTTAAGTACAGTACCAGCGTACTTATAAGATTTGGAGTCATTAATCTCACAAGCCTCCCGAGAAGCAGCACTGCGCTGTTCTCACATTTTGCAGGTGGAGTGTCGAGGTGCAGGAAGTTTATGTGGGTGCTGTGTAGGAGGTTGTAGATGGTAGGATGCACTTGCATGCCTGAAAGGGCAGGAGTCAAATGAATGGCCATACTATGTCATAGCCTTTCTACATAAAATGTAGTCCCATGTATTCAACAAAAAGTATTAGTTTTGCTGCAGGACAGCTGCTGACTCTGCACCAACCCGTAACTGTCTTGGCACATTTGCAGTAGTCGTCTGTTCCTCAAAGTAATTTCTGGAGTAAATACTTGCTCATCAGATTAGACTTGAGTTTCAAGAATGATCTTTTCCTCCATTGCTCCTGCAGGGAATAATCTGTCATGAAAAAAGGCTTTGTTCCTTTTGGCAGTCAAGCTAACTCCATCAAAGAAACTCAGGGAGAGGGAGCTCAAAGCTGTCATTAGAATTTCAGGCAGATCTTGCTTGGACTGTAGAGGGTTGCTATCATTACACGTTTTTATGCTCCAAAGGTCAGCCAGATCAAAAGCTCTGCTCAGCAGCCAATTAATATATTGTTTAATATCAGGGAAATTAGAGGAAAAAAGAAATACAATTAAAATTTCAATAAAGAAAATCAAGTGACTCTAGTATAGCCTACAACTGCCACCCAGGAGGGCTGGGATAATTTGCTATGATAGGATTAATTTACAGTTCTCTTGCTTTTGGTGGTTTTAAGTCTTCAACTTTAATATTTCCTTGGTGCATTATCTGCATTTGCATTTATCATTGGCTTGTACAATGGAATTTTCACAGGACTTGACATTTTGAAGTCCTAACTTAGGGTTTGGTCTAACTGCCTTTGAAGTCAACAAGAAGATTGCCACTAAGTTCAATGAGAAGTTGGATCAGGCTCTTTAATCACTATGGACTCATTATAATCTCACAGCTGGTAACAGCCATTTAGAAGAGTAGTATAAAAACTGTGATATTGGCAGGATGAGTTCAGTGCAAAGCAGAATCCCTTCATGTTTAACATAAGTTTAACAATTTAAACAGATTCGAGAATTAGCTGCTGTTTTTGCGCACTAACGTCTGACAACTCTCTGAAATTTACTGAAAAGGAAAGAGGCTCTGTATTTGCACTAGGAGCTATCTGAACCTTTAATATGTTTGTGTTTCTTTAACTCAAAATCAAACCAAGAGTGAAATTTTCCTCTCTATCTGTTGCCACAGAAAACAGTTCTACTGCAAAATGGTTGCTTTCCCAGTGCTTTGCTAAAATGGCTGCTGCCAGGGCTAGGTCTAGGAACATGGCAATTACAAAAGCTAACCCTTTTCCCATTACTTTTCACAGTTTGTGTACAAACAACAATGCAGTGCTCTTGCTGTGTGAATGCTTACATTGGTATGATGAATAAACTGAGGGCAGATCCTTCCAAAGTGAATAGAGGCTTTGCAATAGTTTTGCAAGAAAGATTGTCTAAGTCACAGTATGGTTATAAACTAGAAAGTGAATGTTTCTGCTTGGATTGAGGGATCCCCAGGGTTCAGGTGAGGCTGGTGTTCTGGCAGGCCAGCCAGCATGGGTTTAGATTGACCTAAACGGGATGTATGTGGCTCTCGTGCAAACATTTTCTGTGTGTCCTTCAAGTATACTTGCAAGTATCAGTGCAAAGAGGTCTTAAAGCTGAAAGAAAAGTTTAAGGTGTAAGCAGGTGAGCTCAGAAGAGTCTAGGTGACTTGCAGACTGCAAGCTTACCCACTGAATTTGAAAGCAATAAAATGACAAATGCCTGCAACCGTGTTTGTTTTTTGTGTGGTGTTTGAGATTTGTCTTCTCAAAGTGTGTTCTAAAATCCTTACAAAGCCCCAAACTGCTTTCAAAACTTGTTTCTTCATAATGTGTGAGATTAAGACCAGAAGCATGTGAAAGTACTTTGAATATTGGTGTGGTTACTTTTCATGGGTAAGGAAAAATATTGCAATTTTCTCTTCGCAAAATGTGCACAGAAGCGTGTGTTAGACAGCGGGTACCCAAAGAAGACCTACAGAGAAGGTAGCAGGCGCTGTAATGACAAAAGGCTTTGTCTTGCATTATTATCTGCTAATTCTGCTTCTAATTAAGTCCTCAAATGTTGTTGGTTTCAGAGCTGCAAGAAAAATTTCAAAGGATGGTTTTCACTCATTTTTGGAGCTTCTTCATAGAACATTCAGGGCACAATCCAAAATATGCACCTTGTTCCCTTTATTGTAAAGATCCTTACCCTATTATTTTTTTTCCTTTTTTCTTATTTTTATACTTTTTCTGCTGTCCTGTACACCAGATTATCTCCTATGCCAATGGTAAGTAATGCTGGCACGGGATAGATCTTTGTTTCCTGTACTGGCTTCTCTACAGGGCTGAAATGTATAACCTTCAGAACCCATACATACTCACATAAAAGTCCACATATAGAGAGACAGAATAATCCTTCATATCATGCTACAGTAGTAATCTGGCTTAATGCAATCTTGAGGAGTAGGCTAAGTCAGTGAACCATCTCTTCTTTACTGATGTGGTTTATGTGAGGCACAGACCCCCAGGAGAGAATGATTTCCTTGTAATGTAGCAGTCCATCCGTTACTTTGTATATTGAACCAACCAGTTGGCCTGTTTATGACATGCGTAATTTTTGGGGAATCTGAACTTCTGATTCACTTCAAATCCTTTTAATTACAGTATACTCATTGAATAAACTGAATAGACAGATGCTTTTAATATTCAACTTGAGTGTTTTATAAGCTATACAAATATTTTATTTGGGGTATTTTTCTGGTGCTCACGGCCAAAACATGCTTGTCCACTTTTCAGAAGATTGTTTTATCTCACTGAAACCTGGGGAAATTATTCTTCCCCAAAGTTACTTTTTCTTTTGCAGACTATACATTGTACTTTGCCTTAAGTTTCACGATATATCTTGTTGAATTTTCTCTACTAAAGAAACAAGGGTATGGTATCAGTCTGATGATTAAAAATACTTTTTGGTCCTTTGACTAAGTGAAGGAGTGAAGTCATTTGGCAGTATTTTTTAATTAAGATAGTTTTTTGTCATTGTATGTCTAGGTTAGACTTAGAAAGGCTGGAAATCCTAGATAAAGCTTTCGTACTTGTGCACTACAGGAGGAATGGCTTTAACCTGACAGAGGAGAGATTGAGATGAGTTCTTAGGCAGAAGTTCTTCCTTGTGAGAGTGGTGAGGCGTGGGCACAGGTTGACCAGAGAAGCTGTGGCTGCCCCATCCTTTGCAGAGTTCAAGGCCAGGCTGGACAGGGCTTGGAGCAACCTGGTCTAGCAGAAGGTGTCCCTGCCTGTGGCAGGAGGTTGGAACTGGATGAGCTTTAAGGTTCTTTCCTTCCCAAACCATTCCATAACTCTATGTTTCTGTGATTTTGAAGCGAATCCAGTGTGATTTGCAGAGAGATGCCAGCTTAAGGAAACTAGCTAAAGAAACAATGCTGAATTGCAAACATGGGTACACCTCTATATATCTGAATTTTGAACATGAATCATCTTTTCTTCATTACATTCTCATAGATGAACTCTAAAAGTTAGACAAAGCATAATGATAATTCCAGAGTAACAGCAATTGGCAAGAAAGGGTCACTCAGAGGATGGTAGAGGTAAGGGTATTTCTATCCATTAACCTCTTAGAAGAAATTCATTCCCAGCCCACAAAAACCACTCAGACCCATGGATGTTAGAGGGACCAAGTCTTATTAATACATCCAGTCCGCACCGCTTCAGTCTCAGGTACACTTGCCATTGCTTCTAGCTCCTTCTTAGTGTTTCAGAGTGGATGCATGTTTTCTGCCAAAACAGAAAACAAAAAAAGTCAAAAAGACTGCTGAATGCAGTAACAATGTAACAGGAAAAAAGAAAGAATGATCATTAAAGTTTTCCATTTACAGAAGCAGCAGGGTGAAAATACTCTCAAGTATAAAGTTTTTAACATGCACATCCTGAAAAGCTTGGAGCCCTTTTGTTGGAGCAATGCTTCCCTGAGCCTTGGTTATGTCTCCTTAGGCAGAAGCACAACCAAGATCAGGACCAGACTGACCTTAGTTGTGCTTATCCATGAACAATACCTTGCATATAGGCCCTCAGCAGTCCATGGTAGCCCTTGCCTTCTTATTCATCCATATCACCCCCTTCCATCACTCTTCCTCCAGTCTCCCACAGTCATGCAACAGGTCTCTCAATGCATATTTTTTCCATTTCTTGGTTTGCAAGGTAACTGTGCTCTATTCCCTACCCCCACATCCTATCACCTAGTTATTTTTCTTACCTTGTAGATGTCTGTGTCCCTGGGGATCTGCATGGCTATCATACTGTGTGCTGGACCTATACAGGGCTGCAGTGGACCCTTTTGAAGGTGCCAGCTGCCGGGGGGAATTGTGTTAAACCTCACTGCCCTGCTGTGATCAACAGAGAAGTCAATCACAGAGCTCTTTGTGCTTCCCTCTTCAGTAAATAATTTAACCCCAAAGCCACAGGTTATTTTTTTTCCAGTCCATGAACACTTCTGAATACACTAGTGACGGGTTTTGCAGCACTGAATGCAATTCTTCTTTCTACAAAGATGCCTTATGGGGTTGAACACAGAGTAGAATTACTTTTTCTTTAGTACCTCACATTCAGCCAAAATTAGACTTTCTTTTCTGATTAAAAATGTACTGGGAAATTATATTGAATTTGGTGATTTCCCCATCGCCCGATCTTTTAAATGTCACTGATTCCTGCATTTTACTTTCTTGGTGAATAGAACACAAGCGTGCAAGTACACATACATACATAGACACCAATCGGTGTCTGCAAGTTGTATCTCCTTTTCCTGGATGGTCTAATTCTTCCAGTTCAGGCATTAGCACTTAGGTACATGCTGAAATGCTTTCCTGATTCAGAGCCCGAGTGTTTAACAACGTGAAGTAAAATGGATGGAAATTTTAATGTTTCCTCTTGTATGTGAAATACTCTTTCATCTCTTTATATCAGGAACATATTTTTGGGATCATTCTGAAATAATGCTCTCTTGTTTAAGCTGAAAGCAGAAACACATATCTTGAATCACCCAGTGTGCTTTTCATTTGGAGATGGAGACGCGCATACTGACTATGCTTTTGAAGAGGTTTTATATGGTTGGGGGTGCTTGATATGCATGGTTGCACCCACAGCTCAGCATGCACACAGTCAGCAGCAAGGACACATTTCAGAAGAGCAGGAGTGAGTTTTTGATCCTTCCTCCTGAGTACCTTCATTCCTGCTTAACAGAGAAGTATGTCATTTCCCAGGAGCAGCTCCAAAGGTGGCTGTTGAGCTCAGATTTGTCTGGCTGATGATTTTAGTTCTCCTTCTTCTTCATAACTCTACAGGAACGATATCACACACTGTTGCTGGAAAGTTGCCAGTAGAGTTTTTTAGTTTCCTTTTGTGATTTGACTAAATTTCTGGGAAAAAAAAAAAGAAAAAGAAAAAATAAAAGAAAAAAGGATGGGGGGTGGGGGTGGGGAAGGGAACCTGCTAAGTCATTGCTCAGCACTACATGAGTCTACAACAAAACTGTGTGCCATAAAAATAGATTATGCCCATTCCTACTGTTAAATACCATGAAGGAAACAAGAGCATTTACAGTATGTTGAAAGGAAAATGTCTTCTCCCGCCCATAATAAAATGTGTGAGTTCAGGGTCACTTCCTAATAGATGCTATTTCCTCTATTTTAATAAAGGTATTTTAGCACCTGTATTCCATGCCAGACAATATTGTCATTTTTTCCACTGACTGGCTTAACCAAATGCTGGAGGGGGAGGGGGGGCAGGCACAAGCACTCTTCAAACACCGCTGCTTCACGCCAAACACAACTAACGTGCAGAAAGAGGAAGCCAGAGTAAGCAGCAAATGCCCCTAATTACATCCAGATGACTTCCAGGCCAGTGAGGAATGGGGAGGCTTTCAGGATGGAAAAAGGTCAGGAAGCCCATCTAGGTCAGCCAGTCTATCTTGTGGCTTTGAATTGGCACTTGTGCTACCCTCACCCGCCCCCACAGCCTCACACACAGACTATTTTTGTTCTCCAAATAGTTGCCCAATGTGTGGTGAAAACTATTTATACTCATTGGGACCGCCTCTGTCTTTAGTGCTTTTCTCCATGCAGAGTGGTGACCTCTGCTATGTTAAAGACCAAACCCCATGTGGATGGGGGGCTTCGTGATTCCTACAGAAGTCAACAAGAGGCTTTGGAAAAATAAAAAGCTCTTATTGCAGGAGACTGTTATATTTCCGTGGATCAATCTTTGTTTCCTGGAGTAGTTTCATCATAAAATATCATTGCACACTCTTTTCACCTGATGAGGAGCATAACAAGAAAGTTGATGTAAAACACAGATATTACACTTCTGCCACCCAGTTTATTGGACAGATCTCACAAGCTGGAGTGTCCTGGGTTGTGTGTGAATGATTTTCTTAGCGCCAGCCTGTAGTGATTTCCTCACTGAATCTTGAATCCAGCTTGGGCTGGGAACATGAAGCCAATCAAATGGAGGCATGAGTTTCTTATGGGTTTGTCAAAAGACAACTAGCAGAGGGGTGGGTCACATGAAGCAGAGCACAGGCTCGCTTGAATAGTTTCTAAAGCCTTAGTGATTCTTGCAGCTTCACTCTTTGTTGCTTGAACAGAAGATGAAATTGCGTATGTTTCCTGTGACTTGGGGTTAAGCAGCAAATGCATTACGCAGGCTGATGAATGCATGTAGTCTTTGCATATATTTCTATGCATTTTTTTGGTCATTTGGGAGGTTGCTTTGCTCAGGCAAATTACAAATCCTCTGGAAGAAAAGAAAGAAGAATACATGCAAGTTTTGTCAGATATTTTAGCAAACTGCACTACAAATGTACCTTTTTTTTTTTGTGGTTTCCTGTGTTTGACCAGAATGCAAAACTCCACTATGTCAGTGTTACTGCAGGCAGGAAGTTCAAACAAAAATTATCTATGATGCTGCAAAGGCATAAGAAATTACTCTCTGATCTTTGCAATAGACCACACTGCACAGACAAATTTGCTGAACTTTCCTAAGCACTGAACTCTAGTAGTCTACTGTGCAGATGTAATTCACATTTCACATGAGCTTTTCATCTGCATGATCACAGGTTAGAGGACATTGGCCAAAAAGAGTCATTAGTGTACCCATGGTTTGTTAGTCATGTGTGACTGGGGTTTTTGCAGGAATTACTGGAGAGAACTCCACAGCCTTCATCATGCCAAAGGTCAGACCAGTTAACCATAATGGTCCATCCTGGGTTTAGAATATATTAATCAATGTCCTCACAGTGCTTAGGCAATAAGGATAACAGCCAATCTGCCGAACGCTAGCATTACATTCACAGCAGTGCCAGAACTTGTTTTACCACAAAACAGTACACAAATCAAGTACATATAAAAATTGAAATAAATACAGGAGATTCTGAGGGAGAGGGGGGCAAAAGACTTGTGGCGAGCTTGATACTAGCACTTCTCTATCCCTTTATAAAAATGTCTGGAAGGAAGGCAAAAATATTTTAAGCATCAAAAGGACTGATGAATAGGGATGCCAGGATATTCACTTAGAGACAGTATTGTCAGGAGTTGTTTTCTGAGCTATGATACTAAAGATAGATAGTAGGAACCAGCAAAGAAAAGAACACTGTAAAAATGCAAATCTGCTAAATGTTGAATCTATTAATCCTTAGCACACTTTCTTCTGAATCATACTTACTCAGATGTATGGGCAACAAAAAGTATTTATAATATTTGCATAATTTCAAACAGTTCATAAATTATTTATTGGTTGTGGTCAAATGAATGTTAGCGCTTTCGTAATTATCTTTTGTGTGAAAGGTTGCACAGTTTATGGAGACATTTCAATGGCAACTGGAGATCTGTGAGTTCCGTTAATATTAGAGAGAAGAAATGGCAGATAATTGTAGAGTTGCTACCTCTTTGCTCTTTAAAAGTGGCAAAGCTAAAAGGATTACATTTAATTTGAATTTATTTCTCAAGAATGCTTACTTTCATGTAGAGTCCTAGTAACTTACAGGAGACCTCTGTGCTGGACATTCAGCAGTAGTCAAAAAAGGAAGAATAAGCATGCAAGAGCAATTTCTTTAACATTACAGCTCTGCTGGAAGTTTTCCAGTGGAAAGAGGCCATATGTTTGTCAGGTTCTGCAACATTATAAATTATTTAGGCTGAATTCTAAATAAATGAAATATTTTCTACAGGAATATGAATGCATGGTCTTTTAGCATCTTCAAAAATAATGGGGTCCCTTTGCCTTGCAGGGTGGATAGAATTGGCATAAGAGGAGGAAAGGAGAAGAACATGAAGCAGTCAGAGTGCGTTCAAGCAGAGAATCAGGTAACGGGCATCGAGCAGAGGTATGGAGCTGATGAGTGCCTCCAAAGCTGTTATTGGGGTCTACTGTCTCACAGATGTACATGGATTAGTCACACTTTTCTGCTAGTGCTGATTGTTACCTTAGGTGAAATTGCATATGCTAGACCAGGTGATGCTTCTAAACACTTATTTCTAATTATGAAAGCATAATAATGGTACATATTTTAGAGAATTCCTTTCTTGTTTTCCTTCAAGTGAATGCTGGGACTTTGATTTAATTTAATTTACCAAATGTTGAAATCTTTGCTGTATACCTTAATCTTCCTTTTATTCTGAAAGAGGAAAGAAACAAAACCCTTAAATTTGCTAGTAATATGGGATTAAAGTGATTAATTTAATACTCTAAAGAATAGTGATAATACTAAGAAAGACTATTTCTATTATATAATGGGAGAAGACCTCATGTCATGTAAAGAAATTGTAATTGAGGAGATAGAAACAAGGCTTAGTTTCACAGTACAGTAAGTAGAAGTATAAAGCAAAAATCTTGGAACTAGAGTATGGTTTGGGTTGTAAGGGACATTAAAGCTCCAGCTCAACCCCCTGCAACTGGCAGGGACACCTTCCACTAGACTAGGCTGCTCCAAGCCCCTTCCAATGTGGCCTTGAACACTGGATGGGGCAGCCACAGCTTCTCTGGGCAACCTGTGCCAGCACCTCACCACTCTCACGAGGAACAACTTCCTCCGAAGTTCTCATCTCAATCCGCCCTCTTTCCACTTAAAGCCATTCCTCCTTGTTTTATGACTACTTGCCCTTGTCAAATGTCTCTTCCCATAAAATCACCGTACATGGCTAACGATCAGGTAACAGTAAATTCCACATATGACACCTTCATTAAAAACAGAGCTCGAATCCTCCATAGCCCATCACACCGCTGCAAGCTAAAGAGGAACGACAAAGCCTGACAGCAACTTGGGGAGACACCCAGCCTGAAACTCAGCCCAGCTCTGATTTTGGCTAGTTCACAGAAGTCTTTCAGAATAAGACTCTATTTCTGCTGCTTTTTTGGAGTAATGCATGCAGATGCCAGTGGGCTTTCACAGAAAATGGCCTGGAAGCCGATACGCAAACATAAACTAGAACAGAAATCTGAATTAGGTATATGAATTCCTGTATGTAGACATGGAATATGCTTCTCTGCTTCAGTTTTTATGGAGAATTTCCTAACTATCAGATTTGTAGCTCTGACTCATCATGTGCTGTGGCAAGTAAGATGTAGTTAACTCATGCAATAAGAGCGCTCACTTACAGCAAACATGTAATATGTTGAGTTTAGAGACAAATTCTGCTTATAGTTGGATGGTATAATTTTTTTAAAATTTTTTTTAACAAGATGGTATAAAGCTATTGGTTAAAGAGCTTGGCTTTAAAAAAGTTCAAAATCCACATACGATTTCTTGGAAAAAATTAAAATACTTTGAAAATACATTTCATATCAGAATACACATGCCATGTGTCCTTTTATATGCAACAGACTTTATGTTCTTTTATATGCAATAGACTTTATGTTCTTTACACCAAATCATACAATTAATTTGGACACATTTGGTGGGAAATAAGTTTTTGTACTTAGGGGAATTGATTAAGTAATGCAATGAATGTGGCAGTGAGACCTTTGTAGATGAATTAGGAAGGTTGCCTCTACTTCCCTGCAGGAGAAAACAAAGTTGTTTAATATTTTATGAGTGTGAGTGGTTTAAACAGTTTGGAAGAGTGAAGCCACTCATCAGAGGCTGTGTGAACATTGTGGTGCATCACAGCAATGGATTTGCTGTCAAAAGGGAATTGAATATGAGTATTTCTTTTCTACCACTTGCTCTTAAGAGGGTAGTGACTCATGCAACTGGCTAAACCAGATTTGTAAATCTTCATGGATGAGGAGAGTCTAGAACATTTGTTTCCAATCTTAACATCAGTATATGCTTCTCTCATATTTGGGAAGCCTTGTTAACTAGAAGATCCTAAAGCATTTGGAAAAGGGCTTTGTCTCTCTTTTCCCCAGCTGAAAATGTCGGGGATGGAGTGAATAGAAGACAACAATTTTCCATTCATGAAAGCCTCTCTTTAAATGGAAATTCACTGGCATCTCAGAGAAAGGCATCTTGGTGAGGACTTGGAGAGAGCAGCTGGAAAAGTGTTATGCTATCAGCTGTATTCTGCTTAAGATTTCATTTTCTCAAGTGATTGAAGGTGGTGTTCTGATTAATGAAGCTAAAAAAAATGAATCACCTAGGCCCAAGAGATAGAAAATAATATCCTTTGGAAACAAAAGATTATATTATTCAAAATTTCCTTTTATTAGGTCATTTTGCTCAATGGGTGGAAATAAAACTCCCTAATAAGGAGGAACAATTGGAGATACTAAGACCAATAGAATAAGTGCGGAAGGGCGTAGGATACGGAGAAGCCAAGGAAGGAAATGCTGAAGTCCTAAGTAGCCACTGAATACTTTGTTTTCTGAATTGTTTGCAAAAACAATCAGAATGACCATCTGCATGTTTGCATGTTGTCATTCATTTAAAGCCACTAGAATTTTAAAAATTAAAACAGAAAAATTATTATTTTAGTGTTTTCCAGTCTTTTATTGTTTGTTTGAGGAAAGGGGTGGCCTGTATTTTAGAATGGAATAAAAGATTCCTAAGAATGAGCAAAATTTTAACAGGGAAAAAAACCCCTCTGCCCATAAGTACTTTCAAAATGTTTTTTGTGTTTGTCCAAATATCTTGGAATGAAACCTAGCTCAGCTTCATTCTCCATTGTCGTGCAAATGCTACCACCCGTTTTTACTTGGCGTTTTCCCAACAAAAGACACATACTCCTCTGAACACATTTGACTGAAAATGAAGAGGAAGCTGTAGTTCAAAGCTGATTACATCTTGCTAGATCTTTTTTCTCAGTCATTCATTTCTGCTCACACATGCTACTGCTTAGCAGTCCGCACTGTTCTTGGCCCTCAGCAGAACCATCCTCATCTCTTCCTGCTGTTAGCTCACACCATAAAAATACACACAAGTAGAAAACAGCAGTTAACAACTTTAAGCTTTCTTTACTGCACAAATCAATCAGTAATGGCTGGCATGACTGGCAGCATAAAGTATGCTTTTCATTCCAGCCTTTGAAATGAAAACTATTTCCTTCAGAAACTTCCTGCTTTAGTAGAGTAGATTAGAGTGGCCAAAGAGATTAAAGAGTGCAAAAGCCCAGTTCAGATGCAATGTAAGACAACGTATCATGCTTCCTCCATCCTGATCCATATTGGTTTAGGTGGTTGACCTGGCAGTCAGAAATACTGCGGCCCTGGAGAAAAAGCATGTGTTTGTGGGTGATTGCATTTCTCTGATGTGCTTTGAAAGATGCATTGATTTATGTTTCCAGCAGACCACACCATCTTTTCAGTCTTGAAGAACACGATACCCTTCAGGTCATTCAGTGACTACCCACATCGCAGTCTTTATGCGGGGGAATTATCTTTGGTTGGTAACCCCTCCAGTTCTCATCAATAGTTTGAAGTTAAGACATCAGTTGTACTCAGTAGCTACCTACAACAGGGTGTACAATATAGGCACACATGAACATGTGCATATAATTCACCTGTGTACCTTTTTTGTCTGCACGTTTTGTATGTGCATGTTTTGTGCGTGCTTTCAGCTTGCTTTGATACACCTGACTGCTGGTGACTGAGCAGGCACCATACTTCTCATGTCAGGTTAATCACTTGATTTGTATGTGTGAATATTTCTGAGGTATCCTTTTCCTCTGTAATTAAGTTGCAGACTCTAAGTTACTGTACAGCAGATTTCCAAAACCTACAGTAAAACTGCTTGCTGTATTGGCGCGCCAAGTTAAATAAGAAAGGAGAGAGATGAATTTGAGTAAAGGTGCACTCATCTGCATATCATATCAATTGCAGGAATATTGTTTTCATTCTAACAACGAAATTTTTTCCATAAATCTTCATTTTCTTCTGTCATCGTTTAAGCCCTGCCATGCAGCCCACTCACTCACCCCCCCCACCTTCCTCCCTCAGCTCCCAGAGGGATGGGGAGGAGAATCGAAAGAATACAACTCCCACAGGTTGGGATAAGGACAGTCCAGTAACTAAGGTATAACAAAAATCACTGCTGCTACCACCAATAATAAAAAATGACAAGGGAAATAACAAGAGAAGAGAATACAATAGATCATCACCAACCGATACCCAGCCCCACCCCAGCAGAGATCTCCAGCCCTTCTGGGTAACTCCCAGTTTACATCCTGGGCATGACGTGCTGTGGTATGGAATACCTCTTTGGCTAGTT